>APFE031094946.1:0-30573 GCA_000404065.3 Pinus taeda | reverse complement strand
TTTGTTATATTATAATATATATTAATTTATCATGATATATGTTAATTCTAAATATATATGGAGGGAAGACCAAAGACATATAGTGATAAAGGTGGAGAGATAGGTGGAGTGACAAGAGAAAGGAGGAGATACAATGAAGGAGAGGGAAGAGGAGGAATGAAGAAAGAGAGAAAGAAATAAGTGAGAGAGGGTGAGAATAGTAAGAGAGAGATAGGGGGAGACACAAAGATGAAGGAGGAAGAGAGATAATGACCAAGTTGGAGGGAAGAGAGGTGGGGGGGTGGTAGAGAGGGAGGTAGGAGAGAAAGTGAGAGGGGAATGACCAAAGAGAGGAATTCAAAGAGAGGAGGAGAGGGGGAGGGATAGAGAGATGGAGTTGTATGGGGAGAGAGGGAGTCAAGAAGAAAGACATAAAGATTAAAAAGCAGAGAGAGAGAGAGTGTGTGTAAGTTTTGGGGTGAGATAGATAGACAAAGGAGGAAATATAGAAGAAAGGGGTGGGAGAAGGAGAGGGAGAGAGAGATAGTGACGTAGTTGGAGGGCAAAGAGAGAGGGTGGGGGATAGAATGAGGTGGGAGAGAAAGGGACAAAGAGGAAGGAAGAGAGAGAAGACATGAGTGAGAGAGGAGAGAGGTAGGGAGAGAGAGGGAGTTGGAAGGGGGTAGAGTGGTTGGTAGGAAGAAATACATAGAGAGAGAAATGTTCAGAGAGATAGAGAGGGAGATAGGAGATCAAGAGGAAATAAAAATAAAAGGGGTAGAGAGGGGGAGGGAGAGGAAGAGGGAGGGAGAGATAGACAGATATGGAGAAATATTGTGTATGATTCGGGGGTTATACATGAAGGCAAAGGAGAGGTAGAGGAAGATAGAGATATAGATAGGAGGTGAAGAGAGGGAAGAAGAGAGAGATAGATAGAGGGAGGGTGGGAGGCAGAGAGAAATATATATGGAGAGAGAATGTGTGTCTTTGGCAGGGGTGGGGGTGGTCATACATGTGTGAGAAGGAAAGACAAATAAGGAGATATGAAGGGAGATATATATATAAATGTGGGGGAGGGGAGAGAGGGAAGAATATTTCTTGCAGAAGATGCATTGATTTCAGTGTAGATGATGATTTGTAATGATAGTTGATTGCTTGCATTAGATGCATTGATTTAAGTGTAGATGTTGATTTCTAATTATATTTTATTCTTTGCACTAGATGCATTGATTTTAGTGTAGATATTTATTTATAATCCTATTTGATTTCTTTCTCTAGGTGCACCGATTTCAGTGTAAATGGAGATTTCTAATTCTATTTGATTCATTGGACTAGATGCATTGATTTCAATGTAGATGTTGATTTGTAAGTATATTTTATTTCTTGCACTAGATGCTTTGATTTCAATGTAGACGATGATTTCTAATATTATTTTATTGATTACATTAGATGCATTAATTTCAGTGTAGATGCTTTTTTTCTAATCCTATTTGATTGTTCACATTAAATGGATTGGATGTCATTAATCTTGAGACTGTAAATTATTAAAAATATTTTTCAATATTTGATGGAGGAGAGAGAGGTGGGATAATATTTCTTGCTCTAGATCCATTGATTTCATTGTAGATGATGTTTTCTTAGAACTCTATTCAATTTCTTGTGCTATATGCATTGATTTAGTGTAGATGTTGATTTCTAATCCTATTTGATTGTTTCCCCTCGATGTATTGATTTCAGCATAGGTGTTGATTTCCAATCCTATCTGATTGCTTGCACTATATCCATTTATTTCAATGTGGATTTGGATTTCTAATCCTATTTGATTATTTGCAGTAGACACATTGATTTTAGTGTAGATGTTGATTTATAATCTCATTTAATTGATTTCATTAGATGCATTGATTTCAGTGTCGATGCTATTTTCTAATCTTATTTGATTTTTTGCATTAAATGCATTATATGTTGGTAAGCTTAACGTTGTATATTATTAAGAAAAAATATTTTCAATATATATTTAGTAAATACCTAACAAGGCACTATTAAGAATTAATTGGCTGTGAGAAATTGTAATACCTATAATTAAAAGGAAATAGATGTGCATAATCAATTCTCCTGCAAAGTGAAAATTAGTCCTTAACAAGATCATCACCCTTCTACATCACCAACTAATTACTAATATGCAATTACACATATTCAAAATATATTCAAAATTACTAATAGATAATTGCATAAAATAATGTATTCATAATATTTAAAAGAGGAAAAAAATATATTTATAAACATTCAAAACAAATAAAATATTCTTGAAGGAGATAAAGTATTTAAAACATTAGCAAAGAAAAAAACTATTTAAAGAGTAATCTTGACACAATAAATTATTAAAACTACTCTTCAAGATATATTTAGTAATGTAGAGGGACACTTTTTATAATTAATTAATTGCAAGAATTTGTGATATCTAAAATTAAATGAAATAGATGTGCAATATCAATACTCCTGCAAACTATTGACAAGATTGTCACCCATATTCATCAATAACTAATTATTAATAGACAATTACATACACATATAAAATCAATATTGGAAAAAAAAAAAGTGAAACAGGTTTTTTTAAAGAAAATATATTGCTCACTAAAAAATGGCAAAACTAGAAAAAGTTACACTATACACTTAATCCCATTTATGTGTTGCTCAAAATAAATATTGAAGTGAAGAAAAATATCCAATGCAATTAAGCCTGATTCATCTTTTAATGAAAAAGTTTGGTTAGTGAAGAAGAAAAAAAATCAGAAAGTTATACTCAGCACGGGTTGCTACTTAAGTGTTTGCATCTTGATAATAATATTTTAAAATATGAGGTCAATTAATAGATTACAATTCAAGTATATATTCTAGAATAGGCATTCCAGAATTTTTTTTTTAAAATTTAAAAATTATACGTAGATGGAATGGATTACATGTTTGTGAATATTTTCTTAATATTCTTCAAATCAACAATTTGGACAAATGAAGCGATACATTTTTAGGTGGCCTCGTCTGTGTTTAAAGTGCTAAGATGAACCTTTTTAGTTTATGACGCTTTTGATAACACATTAATCATGATTTGCTTCTGAGTTGCTTAAAGGTATATAGTTATCTCAAAACACTTAAGAAATAACTATGCTAATTTTTCGCTGACATAGATCATTGACACCCAACTCAGTTCAATTTTTCTTTCTAAAAATAACTCAAAATAGACTTGATGACTTCAATTCACATGAGAGATTATTCTCTAAAAACTCTATAATCTTGACCACTAGTGCTTGATGGCCTAAGTCTCAGCTAAACAATACTTGAGATCAAGTCAAAAAAGTAGTGCTAGTGCAGGTTGTCCTATGCTAATTTTTCACTGACACACATCATTGACACCTGACTCATAGTTCAATTTCAAGAAGGTGATTGGGCCTTTTTATATGATTCTAGATATGAAGAATTTAAGGACAAGTTAAGGACACTATGGTTAGGGCCTTATGTTATAGAGAAATTTCATGATAATGATTCAGTAAAAATCATAACCATAGATGCAGAGGCCATTTCTTTACTTGTTAAAGGGCACACACTGAAAGTTTACAAGAGGCCATTGCCAAAGCAAGAGTTCACTAATGGTATCAATGAAACAGTGATGGTGGTGGAGCAAGTTTCAGCTCCTACCTCATCAAATCACTGAGAGAAAAAAGAAAAATAATGACTCCGGTGAAAACCTCCATGAGGCACCTGAGTCCTACTATTGGGCTGAAAACCTCTTGGGGTGACCCAATGGTGTTGAAAATAAACAAAAAGAAGGAGAAAATGAAAATATCTCTAGGTGAAAACCTTTCTTGGGGTGCCCAGGGAAAACAACTAGGATGAAAACCTCTTAGAGGTAGACTAGTGGTTTTCAAAAAACTAAAGAAAAAGAGTAAAAACCATGAAAATTTCTATTTGCAGGTCAGTAAGGAGGACGATCAGAGAACAAATGAGGATAAAAAAGGAACCTATTTCACTTACATTTTTATTTTCCACCCGTCATCATTCATCACTCCACCATTTCTTTCAATTTTTTTGCTCCTTTGCTTCAATTTACAAGGGGACTGTGTTTTCTATAGGATCCCCTAGAAACCTACAGGATGATCCTATAGGAATTATAATGGCTCGGGAATCATACAAGAAGTGACCCTATGACGAGAAAATGACCCGCCATGTCAAAAAAATAACATCGCTACATCACCACTTCATTACCATACCTATCTCCATTTTCATCACCCCTACATTCACCATAAAAAAAAAAATCAATTTAAAATAAAACCATAGTCTTCAAGAGAAAACACAAAGGAAAAAAATGAAACAGAGAGTAGAAGGGAGCAGAACCTACATATTTCTCATTCTCAACACTCCTAGTATTTCTCTCAAACCATGTCATCATCCTTAAAATCCTAGCAGAATAAATGATTAGAAATTCTAAGGGAGAAGCAGCTACAAGACATCTTATAGGAAATCCTATAGCAGCCTATCCCACAGAATACAAATCATGATTGCAGCAAGCTTCCAACATGGAGATCGAAGGGTAGAAGGAGCTCCAAAGCAGAAGCAACAACATCATCTTCAACACCAGGTACCTGCACATCAAAGGAATCATCATAGAGTAATAAAAAAAGGAAGGAGAAATAGCATGTAGCCAACACACAGCAAGCACCTCAGGTCTTCCACAACTGTAGCAAGTTATTA
Source organism: Pinus taeda (assembly GCA_000404065.3). Taxonomy (NCBI): domain Eukaryota; kingdom Viridiplantae; phylum Streptophyta; class Pinopsida; order Pinales; family Pinaceae; genus Pinus; species Pinus taeda. The sequence continues at coordinate 25,851 of APFE031094946.1, read as the reverse complement.
GCCCCACAGAAGTATCTTGCTTCACTCTCTCATTTTTTTAATGTAGTCAGAATATGCAAAGATTATGAGTAAGTTGGTTTATAAGTGAAATGTGGTTAGTTAACTTGGCCACCTTCCATCAGTCGATGAAGACAAAACAATTGGTCCTCCCACACGTGGCAACATTCAAGTCAAAGAAAGAAAGGAGAAGGACAAAAGAATTTAAGTCTATAGACACATGAATAGGGAGTTGATTACAAGGAGAGGGGAATGGTGAGGTGGTAATGGGGACCAACAGTCCAAAAATAGAAAACTTACCTCCACTGCCAGCACACCACCTCATGTAACTTGGCTAGAAGAGGAAATAATTTTTGATCCCCATGCACTCATGCATTCATTTCCTCGAGGCTCACTATATAAAAGTCTCTCTCATACATAGGCAACTTACAGAAGAGGAAATTTCACCTTTCTCCTGCACAGGAAATCCTACAGGATCTCATAGGAATCCTATAGGACATAGACAGAAAATCTAAAGAATTCTCCAAGAGGAGTTTTAGAGGGGAAAAGACGAGGGTTGGCCAAAAAAAACACTATTAGGATGTAGGCTCTATAATTACTTCCATTTTCGAAGAGAATTGAATAGAAAATCCCCTAGTATTGAGTGAATTTGGCAGCTGTGTAAGGAAATTGTCTCCACATTTCTTTCAATTATTTACTTATGTATTTAAAAATTGTATCAATCATCTTAGCTCCTCAAAATTCACCAACAAAATGGTAGGGGGGTTTAATAGAAATGAGCCCATTAACATAGTGAGAATCCACCAACACCCTCAAGTGTTAGAACCTTCACAAGGGATAATTGGATGGGGTATTTTGAAAAACTAAGAGGGTGTGATGATGAAGTGGCTCAAGATTTTTCCCTCTACCTTATTCCACTCACTAGAGTCCATGCCACTATTGGGGTGAGAGGCCTCTCCAAAGATATCACCCCTAAACTCATAAGCAGAATTACCACACTTCCCCTAAGAGTGTCTTCAAGAAAGGAAGGCAAGGGAGATAGCTAGATTGCCAAGAAGAAGTTCTTTTTGGAGAAGAGCCCATTAAGGAGAAAAATGGAGTAAGGAGAGCAAGCCTACCATACCCCTCGAATGAGGTGAGCTACCACATTATCAAATACATATCGTGTGATGGTAGGTATAGTGTGGTTTACAAGTATCACTTTAGGTTTCTTGAAGAATTTATGTTTGTAGAAAAAACACCTCCTCACCACAGGCTCGACATACCATACTTCCTTCTGCAATCATTGATAGATACGAGCATAAAGGTGCAGGAGGGAAACTCCCAATAGTTAACCCACCATGGGTTAATAAGAATGATCATAGAAGATGCCCTCCACAGCCTCAAAATTCCTATACAATGGGAAATTTGCAGAGAAATGCAAACAAATGAAGATATCAAAGCCCTCACATATGACATTAGTCCTACTGTGAGTGAAAAAGATGAAGAAGAAACTGGAATAGAAGGATAAGAAACAGAGAGCAATGAATATGAGATAGATGAGGAGGAGGAATAGGAGAAAGAGAAGGAAGGTGATGACGAAAGAAAGGAAGATGTCAAGGAGGAGACTGATAAACAAGATGAGGATCTAAAAGGAGGAGAAGAGGGGAAAAACATAGAGGAAAAGGGAAATGGAAAAGAGGGGGCAGAAGACAAGGAGGAGTCAACTAGGGTGTCTCCAGAACCCATAGAGAGAGAAGCAACAACTATCCTCACTGCTCTTAGTACGCCTATCAAGCAAAAAGGAAAAAGACAAAGGCAAACCCCCTTATATTTCGGAAACAAGGAAAAGCACAAGGATAAGGTAGGGTTAACCGGAAACTCCAACCAAAATTTCCATTGTAATTGAGGACTCACCTAAATAGCAAGAGAAAATGCCTCCTCCTAAGTCTCCTATCACCTACGTGAGAAGGCCTATAACTAGATCCACCTCCTCTAAAGGAAAAGAAATCCTACAGAATACCTAATAGGACCTATAGGAAACAGATGCAATCCTACAGGAGACTCTGCTAAACCTCCAGTAGACATAAAATTGGACAAGGAGGGAAGCCTACAACAAGAAACCATAGAAGGGAACCCAAATCTAAGGGAACCTAGCCTCAACCTAACCTTGATTCGTATTACAGATTTATTGAAGGGGGCAGGGTCATTCCACAAAAAATTTCTATTCCATTATTATTTTAGCTTGAGAAGGAGAGAGCTAGAACTCATTGATGGATGCAGATTGCCAAATCCAAGGGGGTGGAAGGCATTGGTCACATGGAAGAGAATCACAAAGATTTTGGTAGGGAGCTAAGTAGATTGGGGATAGAGAGGCCATGATGAAAAATCAGTTAGAGATAGAAAATGCATGTCTGGAAGGACAACTGTAAGAAAGAGATAATCAATTGGCATTGATGGCCAGTCTCTCTTTGGAAGTAATCTAATGCAGGATGCCAGCTAAATCCTATGACCTATACCTTAAGGAATAATGGCTATAGTTCGAAATCAAGACCCTAGCATAGAGAGGCACTATAACGTTTAGGATTATAGATTGTTCATTGTTCATTCTAATCAAAGTACATTGGAAGATAGGGCCAATATGTCTGAGTTTTATTTGCATAACATGGCCTTAACATACATGAATGTATGGGACACTAATTCAGCTAGGAGATTTACAGTTGATGGCTTTGGCATCATGGATGAACCATGAGGAAGAAAGGGCTATAGAAATGAAGAAGATATTGGCAAGAGAACAAACAGAGCCCCTTATGATCAAAGCTAAGTAGTCCAATCCAATGGCCCTAATAAGTACACATAATTTAATTGCAAATGATCTTCAACTTGCACACAAGTATCTTTCTGCCTAAGCGCAAGAAATTACACATTTTGAGGACATGTTTAGGTTGTTAGGGGATGAAAACATGCAATCTTGCTTGAGGAGATGGAACACATTGCCATATAGTTTAAAGATAAGAGAGTGCCACTCTCCTCAAATAATGAGAGAAGCACTGAACATGACACCCATGTACAAGCAATCTATGGAAATGCTCAAAGTCAATTGGATTGTCTTAAGACTCAATCCACCATTGCTCTTAGTGATGCTAGAAGGAAGGGAGGAAGAAGAAGAAATGAGTCAGTGGGAGGAGGTAGAAAAGAAGGTAGGTTTCTATGCACAAGAAGAGGAAACCACAACAGAGGCATGGGATGTGAGGGAGGCCACTAGCGCTATGAAAGACATGGATATTGATTGAGTTGCTTAGAGGATGAGAAACACCTTTAGTAGGGGGTGATGATGAGTCTCATCATTGGGTAATTATATGGGCCTTAATTCACCTCCAAGCTTAGTCAAACCAACTCTTCTCACAACTTATTACATGTTTTGATTATATTTTGTTTAATGAGATGAGTTAAAGTGAAATATTGTGCTTAGTGGACTAATATGCATTGAACGCGGGTTTGGAAGAGAAAAACAAGAAATTTTGGCAAGACTAATCTTTGAAACTCGAATGGGACAAGGGAGAGAGATTGTATGAAGTAAATCATCCTCGTTTAATCCTCCTCCACTCAAATATTCCTCCATTAATCACACTAGCTTGGAATGCAAGTAGCCAACTCATGAAGATCAAAAGGCAGTCAAACAAGTGATAGACAAAGAGTTAGTTCATCTCGAGTTTTGGAGCAAAACATCCCTATATTTAAGGAACTCATTGGAGACATCAGTTGTATAAGTAGAGAGGACTAGAGACCCATTAGTATTCAAATTTTTATTGCAAAAACTTTATTTGTTTTCGAGCTCCAGACTTGTGGAAGACTTTGATGTAATTTTCTATTTCGGTAATAAGAATGAGTTTTTTCTTGATCTAGTACTAAGTTAACTCAAAGGGATGAGGCTCTTGGGTTAGGGCCCAACCCCAGTAGTAAAGGCTCCTCTTCTTGTATCTATATTCTTAGCATAGTTTCATAAATTCAAGGTTAAATTGTCTTTAGAAGTATTTCATTGCAAGTAGTGTATATTTGTTTAATTGTTTATTAGTTTGCTTCCATATGTGCCTTACCTGAGTATCAGGTTAGAAGGGATAAAATAAGCATCACAAAGCTGTCAATAGGTGTCCTTGCCTCACTTCTTCCTTTTGGGATCATGATTTGAGGAAAATACCCTTTTGCAACTCCAAAGAGACATATTTCCATTTATTTCATAAGATTTAGAGTTTGTTGTACTTAAACTAGCATTTGATCATTTTTGAAAGTGTAGGATTTCATTGCCATATCCTCTATCTTAATTCTTTTAGTAGATCTCCACCATGATTCCATTTTATTCAGTAATTTCCTCATGCATAAGCTAGACAGTTAGTTTATTAAATTATGCTTTTCTAGCTCATGAGAATTCTTCTTTTTTACATGACTTTGTGAAATTACAAATGTTGGATGTAGAGTAGGTTCTACAAAAGTAGAAAGATATGTCATAGCAATCAACCACCTTCCAACTTCATCCACCCATAGGCATTCCTTATTTTCATCAAGACCTTCACCAATTTTATCCTTTACATAGAAATTTCCCCCGACCATTTTGAGTGAATCCAACAATCTCATGAACTTATTTTTGGGTTCTAAGTGATCCTAGGCCTTTTCTCACTCCATTTGACCCATCAACCACCTTCCTTAAGCCTTCTATCACCTCCAAACCCATAGTTTTTCTCTTGGCTATATCCTATAGAAATACAGGGAATCCTGTAGGTTTCTACTACATCCTGTAGTGGCATGGTTTGAGGCTGAATTGAGGGAAAACGTCTATGAAACCTCCCAAGGTCACCGAAGGGTCTCCCAAACCTTCCAACCATCTCTTGAACCTTCCAACCATCCACCAAAAACCCTAAACCACCTACAACATCACCAAAAGAGATTAGCTTGCACAGTCGATTTTTTGATGAAAAGCATAAATAGACAAAACAGATTTATTACAGTCCTTTACATACATAAAAATGATGCTTGATACTTTTACCTCTATTATTAGGATAGTAAAATTTTGTTCATGTTAATTTAGCAATATTGTAAAGCATAGCTCTTAGTAGTTAATTAGGAAATGATGTGCCTTAACATTGAATTTTAGTCTTCTTTCACTTTTTTAGTAGATTAACTCTCTCTTAGAGTATATTTCTATTTATTTCATCAAGGAACCAAGCTTTTTCTGAATCCACAGAAGTTTGGCTTGAAAACCCTAATTGTCTCTCGGCAGCTGAATAGTTACAAAAGATAGAACCATCACTTTTACTTTTGTATACAACACTGTCACCTCCAAGTTTGTCCAAAACCTGGGTTGATAAAGTAAAGCTGGTAGCCCAAGAATTGCAACATTGTTGCTGCAATATTGGTGGCCAATGACCCCAATACCCTACTGGGGGGGGTTCCAAATAATCGTTGTCGCCCCCCACTAGACCCCCTAGTGGTGTACATTTTATGGGTGGTCTTACCACCATATTATGAACTAGGGTCCAATGCGGCGATACATCTGAATAAAGAAGATAATCAACCTCCACACCCAACAATAATTTGGGTCAATCAAGATATGAGAAGGAAATGATGGCCATATTAGATGCATAGACACTTGGTCACCAACTTTCTTGGACGATGTTTCCATATCGGAACTAACCAATATAGTATAAAGTATTTCATGGCGCTATGCTTATCCTCTATGCAACAAAGTAAATGGCTTACCAAAATGTAGGGATATGATTATTAGATAGTCTATAAGAAGGATTGCGAAAATGTTTTGGTAGGTGCCTTATCTGACAAATTTGAAGAGGATGACACTCTCTTATCACTATCTTTTACCATACCATCATGTGTTGAGGAGGCACACAAAAAATGGTTTTCCCATCCCTGTCTTTCCTAGTTATGTAGGTTTTAACCCCGTACAGAAATTGCCTGCATACAAATTCTAAAACACAGAAAATAAACAATGTGAGATCATAACACATAAAACACATATACATAGAGATCTTCCCGTGCATCCTAAAACTGGGACTACCAACTTGATTTTCATTATGTTCTTTTCAATGTTACAATGCATATTTATACATGCCGAAGCATCCAATACCATGGATCGAAAACCATTGCATCCAATACCATGGACCGACAAATCATCGCATCCAAAAAACATCTACAGAAAGCATGCACAAAACCATAGGTGGGTCCGCCCAACATAAAAGTGGGGTTACGGGTGCCTTCCAAACCCCCTCTTAACTATGTGGAAAGCATATAACACAACCCAACATTCTCCCACTTGTTATTTTCTTTCCACAGAGGGCCACAAGAGAGCTTAGTCATTTTCCCAGCGTTGAAATGCCCATTGTCTCTCTACACCAAGGGAACTTCTCAGAGATCACAGATTTTATCAATGCATCTATAGTATTCTTCAAAGTGTCCACGTTTACTAGCAATAACTCTTTGTCTTCTACCATATCCCTCACAAAGTGATACTGAACATCAATGTGCTTTGTCTTTGAATGATATGTAGGGTTCTTTGCCAAGAAAATTGTACTATGGCTGTCATAGTCTATCCTTATAGCTTCCTGTACTAACCCCATACTTGAACACAATGTCTGCAACCAAACTGCTTCCTTGCTTGCATGAGTTGCTGCCATGTATTCTGCCTCTATAGTTGATAGTACCACTATAGATTGTTTTTTACTCATCCAACTAACTGCACCTCCAATTAGGTTAAACACATACCCACTTGTAGATATTGTCTGATCCAGATCTCCAACCCAGTCTGCATCAACAAAGCCACGAATATCTAACACTATGTCCAATCCTAATCTTCCTTGATAGCACAAACCATAATCAATAGTGCCACTCAAATATCTAAAAACCTGCTTCACTGCTATCCAATGCTCCTTTCCTGGTTTTGACATAAACCTGCTCAATACTCCCACTGCATGTGCAATATTTAGTCTAGTACAGACCATTGCATACATCAGACTACCAACTACACTTGCATATGGAACATGGGACATATCCTCTTCCTCTTCTTGTGTCTTGGGACACTGTTTAGCAGATAAATTTACACCTACAAGAATAGGAACCTTCACCAGTTTACTATCTTGCATATTAAACCTTTGCAATATTTTCTTGACATACTTCCTTTGGTTTAACTAGAGCTTCCTCTTTTCCTAATCTCTTTTAATTTCTATGCCCAAAATATAGTTTGCAGCACCAATATCTTTCATGTTGAATTTGGAGGATAATTGGGTCTTCAAATCCTAGATAATTTCTTTGTCATTTCCAACCAGCAACATATCATGCAAATACAAGACCAAATAAATAACACGGTCACCAATTAATTTAAAATACACACAATGATATGCTTTGCTTCTGCTCAAGCCAAGTCCCCATATAAATGTATAAAATTTCTGATACCACATCCTTTGTGACTATTTTAACCCATACATAGACTTCTTTAACTTTCATACTAGTTTTTTCTTACCCTTCACCACAAAGGCTTCAAGTTGTTTCAAGTAGATCTCCTCTTGCAGATCCCTATGAAGAAATGTTGTCTTCACATCCATCTGTTCTACCTAAAAATCAAAAGCAACAACAAGAGATAAAAGTAATCTAATGGAAGTTACCTTGGCAAAAGGATAAAAAATATCACCAAAATCAATTCCCGACAGCTGGGAATAACCTTTTGCTACCAATCGAGCTTTATATTTCTCCACTTTTCCTTCTACATTTGTCTTCTTTTTGAACGCCCATTTATTGCCAATGGGTTTCCTTCCAGCCGACAAATCCACCAGATCCCAAGCCTCATTTTTGTGTAAAGATGCCATTTCATCAACCATGGCCTCTTTCAAGAGTTTTCGATCCTCTGAATCTACTACTTCGTTCAGAGTTCTAGGATTATCATCAGTAATAGATAAAGAAAAATTTGAACAGAAAGTAGATGGAGTATACCTTTCAAGCTACCTTCTTTCTCGAATTGATCTTCTCACAGCCGGAGTTTGTGGCTCTTTATCTTCTGATTCCTCCTCTGTTATAGAGTCTAATTCTTCCTCCTTGAGATCAAAATCTATCTTCGCTGGTTTCTTTCATTGGACTTCATGTTTAATAACATCTTTCACCTCTCTGAACGCCACATCTCAGCTATAGATAACCTTCCATGTGACTGTGTCCCAAAGCTTATAACCCTTTAAACCATTCTTATACCCAATAAATATGCACTTTTCAGATTTACTATCCAACTTCGTTCGTTTCTCCTTTGGAACATGTACATATGCATCAGATCCAAATACCCTTAGATGTGAAAGAGAGGGTTTCTTACCAGTCCATACCTCTTATGGAGTCTTATCCTCCAACACTGATGAAGGTGACGTGTTGACCAGGTAACATGTAGTTTCCACCGCCTCTACCCAGATTTCCTATCCTAACCCGGCACCATTGAGCATGCTTCTCGGCCTTTCCATCAACGTCTTATTCATTCTTTCTGCAACTCCATTTTGCTAAGGTGTATATGGAATAGTCTTCTGCCGTTCTATACCACACTTCTTACAAAATTCTTCAAATTCCTTATTGCAAAACTCTCCACCATTATCTATCCTTAGCACCTTTATCTTCTTATCTGTTTGGTTTTGCACCAGAGCCTTAAATTCTTTAAACTTGTCAAATACTTCAGATTTCTTCTTAACAAAATATACCCATATATTCCTTGATAAGTCATCTATAAATGATACATAGTACACAGACTTACCCAGTGATGGAACCTTCACAGGTCCAAACACATCATAGTGCACAAGTTCTAATATCTATTTCGCCCTCTTACTACCAAAGGGGAAACTCACTCGATTCTGCTTCCCATATACACAATTTTCATAGAAATCATAATCCAAAGAGCTATTTCTCATACCTTTTACTTGTTGAACAATGGTTTCAACAAATATCACGGTGAGCCTACTCTCTACATCAAAGAGAGCAAAGGTAAGATTCTCATTGTTGTCTTATATGTAGATGATTTGATCTTTACAGGCAGTGATGATTTCCTCATCGTTGATTTTAAACAAGTCATGAAAAGTGAATTTGAAATGACTGGTTTGGGATTGCTAAGATATTTTTTTGGCATAGAAGTGAAGCAAACAGAAAATGGCATTTTTATCTCTCAAGCAAATTATTTGGCAGAAATTTTGCAGAGGTTTAAAATGTAGAACAACAAGTTTGCACCAACTCCAACTATCATATGGTTGAAGTTGAGCAGAAAAGATTGTTGCAGCAATGTCAATCCGACATTATACGAAAGCATGATAGGTAGCCTGATGTATTTGACCACCGCTACGCCAGATATAATGTATGTAGTAAGTTTGGTGTCAAAGTTCATGGAGACACCCAAGGAGACACGTTAGTAAGCAGTGAAAAGGATTGTGAGGTATGTCAGTGGGACAAAATAATATGGCATTTTGTACACAACAACAAATGATTTCAAGCTGGTTGGTTACACTGACAGTGATTGGGTAGGCAGTGTCGATGACAGAAAGAGCACGTGAGGATATGATTTTAATTTGGGTTCTCGAGCCATGTCATGGGCCTCTAAGAAGCAGCCAATAGTGCCACTGTCAACAAGAGAAGTTGAATATGTCGCAGCAACAATAGTAGTGTGTCAGACAGTTTGGATGAGAAGGATGTTGAGGGATCTTCATAATGACCACGAGGGCATGATAACTATTTTCTGCAACAACACCTGAGAAATTGCATTGTCGAAGAGTTCTATCTTCCACAAAAGGACCAAGCATATTGATGCTAAATATCATTTTATTAGAGAGTCGATTAACAATGATGAAATTGTGTTACAGCACTACAGGTCACATGAATAGCTTGATGATATTTTCACACAAGAACAACTTGATGATATTTTCACAAACCCATTGGCAAGAGAAAATTTTGTTTATCTGAGAAATTGTTTGGGAATTGTCAATGGCGGGAGTTGTGATTAAGGGGGAGCGTTGGAAATAATAATTCCAAACACCGCTAAATAGCCTGATAGCAGCCATACATGTCAAATACTTTTGTAGGTCATGTCTCTTCTTGAAGAAATTTTTGCAGGTTGCATCTCAAGGTGAAGATAGAATGACCAAAGCTAGACACGAACCATTTAGAAACTCATAAAAGGCATTTAAAGAATTTATGTACTTAGGTAAACTGATATGGGCAAGAATTAATTCAGCAACCTTGCCCATACTCCAGAAACACATGCACGACTTTGATCACACTCAACAACAACATCAAAATTAATTTCACTCTATCATGAATTAAATGTAAAATTGTCTATTGAGTTAAACATGAATGTAAAATCCATTTTGACGGTAAGAGGGTATAAGAGTAAGACTGTGAAGAGAGGTTAGAGAGTAAAAAGAAAAAAAGAGCTTAGGTCTGTGTGGAGAAAATTGTGTAGCAATTTTTGGTGGGTGCGTAAAAGAGCAATTACTGTGTTTTACTGTGTAGTGTTGCGCGTAAGTTTAATAAAATTTTATTTTACTTGATAAATGAGTCGCAGTCTCATGTAGATGTATTTTTCATGTTCAAGAAATGAATATTAAGTTTTAGTGTGTTGCTCCAAACCTATCATGTTATATTTCCTATGAGTATTTATTAAGTCTCTCAATGGTGCGTGAAATTCAAGACTATGAAATAGCCTTGCCAAAGTTGAAATTCAAGACTATGAAATAGCCTCATGTTGTGCCAAGGTAGCTCCACGAAATCAGCTGCGCGAACCTAGTTTTAGGAAAGTAGCTTTATAACTCTCTACCTCTTCCGTCCATGAAAATGAAAATCAAATTCACGAAATATTTCTAACAACCACCTAATAAGAGGAAGAGGGATGCATTCCTTGTAGATGTGTCGTAATTGCTTGTCACCTCTGAGGCCTAGCAACCATTAAAGTGAAAGGAAGTAACCGCTAGTCCATTTTTTACTAAAGGAGGTTAAACGGAAGGTTTGAAGTGTATGCATAACCCCATGTCAAGAACTCTATGATTCTATGAGACAAGATAAAATGGATCAACTTATCACTAATAGGAAGAATAATGCTAGTCCATTTTTTACTAAAGGAGGTTAAACTGAAGGTTTGATCTGTATGCATAACCCCATGTCAAGAACTCTATGATTCTATGAGACAAGATAAAATGGATCAACTTATCACTAATAGGAAGAATAATGCAACAACGTTGTTTCTTATTCAGTTAGGTTTGGATGATAATATTCTCCTAAATATTGCAAAAACAACAACTACGTCTCAAAAAGCTTGGAATTTTCTAGAGATGACATGCAATGAAAGAGCTAGAGATATTGATCAACATTGAAATGAGCCACAAAGCATTGCAATTGTTAATAAGGTGGCTTTTGTAATGGAAATAACAATAGAAGATGTAGACATCCTGACCAAAGAAGAGGAAGATATACAAGATCATGAGTGTACAGTTGTTCTCAAGTGTAAATAGCCCTACCCATGATTGGACCACTGGATCTGTGGGGACCTAACCTCCCCAGCCAACCATTGGACCATATCCTCGGGACTTAAAAGATTGTTATAGAGAAATTTGTTGAAAAAATTGAAAAGGATTTTGATATCACATAAATAATGAGAAACATTATGGAAGATCCTACTAAAGCAGAAGAATATAAACAGGAAACATACACTTCAATTGTCCTAAACAGTGTAAGCACGTCTTTTATAGAAGGGAAAAGTTATGTCGTACAAGATCCAGAACATGAGCATGGTGAAGATACTAAACACTGGTATAGAAATACACTTGTCTAGGATGAGTTTGGAATTGTGTTTGAAGCAACAATAATAGGCGAGGATAATGTAGAAGTAAAAGTTGAATTTAACTATACCACTAGATTAACTTTTACTAGAGAGTGGCTTTCAAATCCTAAGTATAAAAAAATAAAATAATTATGAAAACAATACAATCACTAAAAACTAAATTTAATTATAATGATGGATTAAGTTTTACTAGAGAGTGGCTTTCAAAACCTAAGTATAAAAAAGAAGAAAGTAATTATAGAAACAATACAACCACTAAAAAATAACATTCAGCAGAATAAATTAAGGCAACCATCACAACTGTTGAAGACTCTCAACATGGAAGAGAAGATGAAAGCACACAAAGTTATTGTTTTACATCTTACACAAGTGAAAAGAAAAGTTCAATCAACCAGTACATAATGAGGGAGACGCTGACTCTACAAAAAAAAAGTTATGCAGAACATAGAGTTTGGAGTATGAGAAAGAAAAAAATTATCACACATAAAGTTGAGAATAACCTACACTAGCACGAAGAAGTAAAACAACTTTTTGACTTGATCTCAAATAGTGTATTGTAAGCTTAGGTAAGACTTAGGCTATCAAACACTAAGCGGTTGAAATTATAGAGTTGTTAGAGAATAATCCCTCATGTGAATTGAAGTCATCAAGTCTATTTTGGATTATTTTTAGAAAGTGAAATTGAACTATGAGTCGGGTATCACTTCATTTGTCAAAACTGTTGATTTGAAGTCTATTAAGAAAATACTTATTGCAAACATGTAATCCTTTCCGTCTGCACATAATTTTTAAATTTAAAAATAAAAATTCTGGAATGCCTATTCCAGAATAGATACGTAGAATACATGAATTGTGATCAGTTAATTGACCTCATACTTTAAAAATAGTATTATCAAGATGCAAACACTTAACTAGCAACCAGTGACAAGTATAACTTTCTCAGTTTTATCTTCTTCCTTTTTTCAGTGAGAATTTTTTTTTCATTAAAAGACGAAAGAGGCTTAATTGCATTGGATATTTTTCTTCCCTTCAAAATTGATTTTGAGCAACACATAAACAAGAATAAGTGCACAATGTAACTTTTCTGTGCTTTGCCATTTTTTCGGTGAGCCATATATTTTCTTAAAAAAAAAAACGATTTTTCTATATTTTCCAAGATTGATTTTTGACAGATGAGGCTAGTAATGATATGTACCTTCAAGGTTAAGAGTGTCAGGTGACGTCGACTGGCCAGAGGTGGGAACTCGGTCCAAGGAGCAGTCAGGAAATAGCTAAAAATATATTTTTAAGGGAAAATTTATCTCTGCATTTTACTTTCCTAGACATGCTAGAGATGCTCCATTGTTATGTAAAAATATGTCTCTTGTTTATACCTTCGCTAAATTATCTGTGCTGTATACTTTCATAGACATACGAGAAATGCTTCATTTTTTTGTAAAAATATGTCTTTTGTTTATAACTTCTTCGCCCGGTACATTAATTTATCTGGTAAAATAAATTTATCGGTGTATTTTGTCAGAAATACTTCATTTTTATGTAAAAATATGTTTTTGTATTTTACCAGTGACCAGTATAATATGTTTTCTTTTCTTCACTACGCAATAATTTTATTTTTTTTAAAAGGAAAAATAGGCTTAATTTCATTGGATAATTTTTTTCCCTTAAAAATTTATTTTGAGGAACACATAAACGAGAATAATTGCAGGGCACCAGAATTTCCAGTAAAGGATTTTTTTGGAAAACATCATGTACTTCAAGACAGAATTTATGATGTTGAAGGGGAGAGTCTCGAGAGTTTGAGACACTATCTCATAGGAGAATAGAAAATTTGAGGAGCTCATAGGGGTATGTGTCAAATCAATGATCAAGTTGTCTAATTTTGAGGACCGACTTGAATCCCTCATAAAGCAGGAGGAGGAGTATAGTTGGGAGTTTGAGTCCTCACAAAGCAGCAACAGGATTATAGTTGGGTGTTGCAAAGTAGCCCTATACAAGAGTTCATCAATGAGGCTTGCAACACTACCAAACCACCTTTATACACTAGGAAAAGTAGGGCTGAGTTCTCCAAATGCATCATGTTGGGTGACCTAATGGACTAGAATGAGTTGAGAATCCAGCAACATCAACATAGTAGATTTGCAAGTATTCATCCTTCCCAAGGCATGGATTGATGAGAGATTATGACTTGGTACTCTATTGATGGGTTGATTCCTAAGAGGATACTCACAACCAAGGGCATATTGCAGCTTGGGCCCTTTGGCATGTGAAATGATGGAGCGCTGAGATGGTACCATAACCCACAAGTCACAGGCCTTAAGCGACATTGGGATCTAGGAGAATCCATTGGGGGCAGAATTAGTCGGAAGATTGTTTGGGATCCAGGTATCGAAAGATCCATTTTGGATCATTTAGCATGGAGGTATGGAATAACACAGTGTGTTTGATGGGATCCTGGTATCAATTCTTTTGTTATGGATAGCAGTGTGAATTGCTTGAGGGCAAGCAAAATTTGGGTAGGAGGATTTGTAATATTACTTTTCAGATATGGTCAAAATGGATTAAACCTACCCATGGTATTTTTTCCCATGGTAACTACATCTAGTATTTTCCTTCATTTTTAGAGGGAAATAATAAACTAAGGCTTACAGAGAATCCATCAAACTCATTAAACATGATAGGAGCTAGGGATTGGATTATTCTTTGTTAAATAATAAACTAAGGCTTCTAGAGAGTCCATCAAACCTATTAAAGAGGGTAGGAGCTAGGCTTTGGATCATTCTAGGTTTATCAATCTTATTGTGTTTTCTTGAGAACTTGGTGTGGCCCGTTCTAGTTTGATCTCGAGACAAAAACCCCATGGGTGTGATTTGACTAGTGGATTTGTGCTTCTGTCTTGTTTTCTATTTTAATCAGTAGTGGGCTCTCATATTTTTTTGTATGGGCATATACTCATTTCTCTAGTTAATAATATAAATAAAGGCTTCATTTGTATTCATTGTTTTGATTTTAAGTATTTTTAACTAGAACACTTAAGTGTGCTAGATGGTTGAAAATTTTAGGTTTTGGGATATTACAAAGAAAATGTTGAAACAATTTAGAGGATACAGTATCTCAAAGAACAAAATAAGAAGAGTAAATGTACTTAAAGTCAATTTTTTAAATTGTAAGCCTAGTTGAAGAGTAAATGTAGTTGAAGTCAATTTTTTAAATTGTAAGCCTAGCTGAGAGATAGACCAACATGCATCTCAATTGAACTTTTATGTGGTTATAATTAATGGGGATTGTTGGAGAATCTAATTCCAACCATGTTCAAGCCGTCAAAACCATCCCTCCAAGTGTCCTAGTTGAGTTTCAGTTAGTTCAGTTTATTCGAGTTTCACTCGAGTCATTTATCATTGATGTTTCCAATGTAATCTTATTTAAGTAGTTTGTAATATTGAGAAGAGTAGTCCTTTGCTCCATTTTGTTCTCTTCAACTTTTGTCAATAGTGGGAGCTTTTGTTCCATCATTTTTTCTCTTCAATTTTTGTCAGCAGTGAGAACTCAAAGTAATCCTTTGCTACATCATTTTGTTCTCTTTAATAGAACTCACTCCGTCAGAGGAAAGATAAGGAAATAGTTAAAAAACTATTGTTAATGGAAAATTTATGTTTGCATTTTACTTTCATAGACATACAAGAAATGGTTAATTTTTCTGTAAACATATTTCTTTTGTTTATACCTTCTCCATGCGGTACACATAACTATGTGAACTTTTTTTATACATTCTCCATAGGGTACAAAAACACGCAGAGAGTATATAACTATGTGATCTTTTTTTATACCTTCTCGATAGGGTACATAAACATCCAGAGAGTATATAACTATGTGAATTCCATTTGTAGTCCAGAATAATACATAAATGATGTGCACATTACCCACATTTCCTCTATTCAAAATAAAGGCAGGGATGTTGTCGCTAGAGGCTCTTGTTTTAAAATATATGTACAACTTTAATGGAAATTAAAATTCAATAGGTTGCAGACACATAATGGAGTCACAACAAGTCTCTGGGCTTGCTAAGCAGAGAGACAACCGAGAAGGAAGGTGAAAGGAAGATCCTGAGTAGGTCTTGGAGCTTCCAAGAGGAGACTCCACAATGAAAGAAGACTAAAAGGAGGTACTAGGGTTTCCTAAAAACAACTCTCACTGTTACACTGGATGCTAGCAGTTTCAAGTTTAGGTCTGATTTTAATAATAATTACAATTGATAGATTGTTTATATAAACTTTGTGTAGGGTTTTAGTGTTTACACATTTCATTAAATTGTAGTGTTTTGATAGGGGTTCAGTTACAAGTCGTGCCCTTTCTTCTTCATATAAGATTTTTTGTGAAACCACATTTATATAATTCATTTAACAAGTACCTAAAACCTTAATTGAAGAAAATAAAAGAGAGGCCATCATTTTGGTGTTCTGGCTCTGGACGATTAAGTCAAGTTAATCCTGATGGAGTGTAGAAGTGACACGACTTCCTGGGAATGGATCATTAATAATTTGAAAAAAGAATAAAAATTATCATTAATCATTTTTTAAAAATACATTGTAGCCCTTTTGTATGAGCTATCCAATGCTCATGAGGTTATTCTTCAAACCGGGGACAAAATAAACATATGAGATGTACTTCTCCCCCTTCTTTGTTAGGATATTAACTCTTCCTTTTCCTATGACATATACTTTGCTATCAGTCCCTAATGTCTCTTCAAATTTCACACTTTCATCTAGACTGTAAAACATTTCTATGTTTCCTGACATGTGGTTGCTACACCCTAAATCTAGATACCATATATCACTTTGTTTTTCTTGTGCTACATTACAAGCTAAAAAATCATGTTCTTCTTTTATGAAATTTACACTTTTTTGTTACTAATGTCGTATTTCTTCTTTCTACATTAGTTTTCATAATGGCCATACTTCTTACAGTAGTGACATTGAACTTGAGATTTATCATACCTCTGACCTTGTGCTTGATATTAGCTTGGATTTTGATTACTGCCTCTTCCATTTGATCTTGAAGGGTTGCTTCTTCCACCTCTATGTGGGATTCTTCCTCTTCCTCTAGCATATGATCTTCCTTTGCCTCGACCATAACCAAATAATACTTGTGTCTTAAAGGCATGCTCCAATGAGGAGCTTGTTGCTCTATTCAGTCTATGTTCATGAGAAATCAGTGATGCATTAAGCTCATCCACTGAGAACTATGAGATATCCTTTGTCTCTTCTATGGCCGCAACAATGGAATCAAACCTTGCTAGCAAACTTCTCAAAACTTTCTCAACTATTCTTCTTTCCTCAAGTGTCTCACCATGAGACCTAATTTGAGTAATCAACCCACTTACATGTGTAAAGAACGAGTCTACATTCTGAGACTCTTTCATACAAAGTGTTTCAAAGTCTCTTCTAAACATTTGGCACTTTGTTGTCTTGACTTTTACCATGTCTTGGTAGGCTATCTGCAGGGTGTCACATGCTTGCTTAGATTCTGTTACTTTTGCAACCCTTGGGAAAATACTTTCATGAACTACTTGGAAAATATAGAACATGGATTTTGAATCCTTCTTCCTATTGTTCCTTAACAAATCTCTTTTTGTTGTAGATAAGGCATTGTATGCTACTGCGTCTGCTCGTTCTTGAAAATCATTCTCCACCAAATTCCAAATCTCTTGAGAATTAAATGAGGCCTTCACTGTAATAGCCCAATAATCATAATTTTTGTCGTTAAACTGAGGTATTTGAGAATTAGTCAAGCTTGTTCTTGATGTTTCCATTTCTAACACATCATACCCATGTTGTGGAAGCGTCTAGAGCCTTCTAGATGCATGCTTGTCCATGTCAAGGGAGAGTACATGGGTTTAATAATCTAAAAACTTAGTGGGACCCAGGAGCTGGTTACATGAGTGGTTGGGGTGGCTCCTGGGAGTTTTGTATCTAATGTGGAAGGTATGTGTGATGTGTTATGTCAGTTCCACTTCCTTAATTGATACATAGGGAGTCAAATCATAACATAGTAACTTCTCGTCACATGTTTACCCCGGTTGGTTTGTTACTTGGGTAGATGTACGAGGATAGTGTTACAATCATTATACATTCCATGAAACATCCCCTCACGCCCTATGTGTCAAAGATGGAGACATCAAAATAAATATAGGAGAAGCTAGTAGAATTATTCTCTGTAAGTATTTTTGTTGAAGTGATATCATTGAGAAAATAACTCTACAAGAGGAAGGTATCAAAGGAAGATGGAAAATCCTCATACTTCATGAGTGTGTTAGAAATAAGATACCAACTACAAGAGTTGCGATAAATAATTTATGATAAGGAAATAACCACCATAGTGCTCAATGCACTACCACAGGAATGGGGTAACTTCACATCAAGCATTATGGAAAGAAGGGAGCTACTCAATTCAATGAAATTTGGTCATTGTGTAAAATTGAAGAAACCAAGCTCAAGGCTAAAGTTGATGTAGCATCAATTGAGAAAGCACAAGCATTTTCTTCCATGGCTAATAAGACAGGGAAATTTTGAAGGTTTGGCCCTCAGAAATAGAACAAGAAGGATATGTCAAAAATCCAATGCTATGGTTGTCCTGAATATGGGCATTACAAGAGAAATTGCCCTAAGCTCAAGAAGGACAACCAAAAAAGAGGAAGGGAAGAATCCTAGTCACATGGGCCATTATGTGACCATATGTCGACACGAGAAAGGAATGCTACAGTAAAGGAAGAGGGAGAAAAAATCACATGCAAAAATTGTTCAAAATAAGGCCATTATGAAGACCATTGTCGGAAATTACATCCATAAATGAGACCAAAGAAGTTTAACAACAAGGGGAAACAAAATACTGCTGCAGCAACTCAACAAGATCTAGGATTTGATTTAGGCGATGAGATGAAAATTACAACCATGGGAATGATAGGTAAAGCTTCTATTGCAAGTACTAGCTCTTCTAGTAAGCCTATTGAGCCTCAAAATTATAAACAAAGAATTGAGCTTTTCCATATTAGAGTAATTACAAAAGATAAAGTTGATACTTTGTTTGATGGTGGATCCCAAGTTAACCTTATTTCTAAAGCTATTGTCAAGAAACTAAACTTAGAAATTATAACTCATCATAACCTTATCCTTTGGGTTGGATACATGACAATGCTAGATTGGAAGTGACAAGAAAATGTAAACTTAAATTTGCATCAATACAGACTTTATTGATGATGTATAGCTTGATGTTATACCACTTGGCATATGTGGAATTTTTTTAGGGAGCCCATACCTATATGACCAAAAATCCATACCTTATCGTCATGATAAAAACATCATCTTTTCAAAGATGGAATTGTGTATATTATTAGAGAACATCACAAGAAGATGAATTTGTCTCTCGTAAGTGTTGGTCAAATGAAAAGGCTTGTAAACAATATTAAAATTTTTGTATTGTTGATGATCAAACCCAAAGATATTGCTGAATCTAAATCTTTCCAATGATGTGATGAAAAACACTAGCATGATTTGGTTGAAGTTGTTAACACATATGGTCAGATGTTTTAGGAACATGGAGGGTTTTCTCCTAAAATAGGAGTCCAACATGAGATTCAATTGCAATATGATGTACCTCTTCCAAAGATTAGCATATACCAAATGACAGTTATGGAGAATGCAGAGATCAAAAAGAACATTCAAGAACTACTTAACAAAGAGGTCATTAGCCCTAGTACATGTCCTTATGGGTATCCTATTGTTTTCGTTCCAAAGAAGGATGGTACGTGGCGCATGTGTGTGGATTTCAAAATTTTGAAAAAAATCATAGTAAAGAGTCACTATCCTCTTCCTTGTATTTATTATTTGTTAGATCAATTGAAGGATCTTGTTTATCAGTAAATTTGACTTGAGAAGTGGTTATCATCATATTAGGATTGTTGAAGGTGATATTTGGAAGACTTCTTTCAAGATAAAACAATCTTTGCTTAAATGGTTAGTTATGCCATTTGGCCTCTGTAATGCACTTGCGACATTCATGAGAGTTATGAAGGATGTGTTGAGTCCATTAATTGATGAATTTACTATAGTATAGTTAAATGATATCTAATTTTCAGTAAGACTCGTGAAGAGCAGGTCAAGCATGTTAAGCAAGTTTTAGATGTCTTAAAGAAAGATAAATTATATCTGGAGATGTCTAAGTGTGAATTTGGGAAAACCTCTTTAGTTTATTTGGGTCATATTGTTGGAGGGGGTGAATTGAATATTGATTCCTCAAAGGTAGAATTCATTGTGATTTGGCCTAAGCCCAATAATGTAACATAGGTTAGGAGCTTTTTGAGTGAAGCCCAATATTGAAGAAAGTTTACTACTAAGTTCTCATATATTGCAACTCCATTACATGCTTTGACAAGTGTGAAACATGTCTTTCAGTGAGGAGGCAAGCAACAAAAATCCTTCAATATATTGAAATAGAAAATCAATAGAACACCGGTCCTTGCACTTCTAGAACTTAGGTAGCCATTTGAGATTCAAACGTATGTAAGTGATTATGCGATGGGAACAGTTTTGATGCAATATGGTAAGCCTATTTTTTATCATTATGAAACCTTTACCAATGCAGTAATTGATTATCCAACTTATGAAAAAGAGTTGTATGCTTTGGTACAAAGCATGAAAAAATGGCAGCAGTATTTACGGGTAAGGAACCGATTATTCATAATGACCATCAACATTTGAAATATTTACAATCACAAACCAAGCTACAACAAGCTTGACATTTCAGGTGGATGGGATTTCTATAGAAGTTCAATTTGGTAATCATGTATAAGAAAGGTATATACAACAAATTTGTTTATATCTTATCAAGGCCTATTGCTACTGCATCTGTCGCTATTAATCATAATTCAATCATGCATGAGAGCTATGTTGAAAATTATGCAAAAGATGAATATTTCAAAGATATTTATGTAACTTTGTCTCAAGGCAATATTGTTGAAGAATTGGATTATCATGTTCATGATAAATTTCTATATCATCTTGGAAATTTATGTGTTCCATAGGGTGTAAGTGTCAACATCATAAGGGAAGCTCATACTTCCCTTATTGTTGGCCACTTTGGTATTGGTCTTGTATGAATGAAACTGTGTCAAGATATGTAAGAGGATATTCTCTGTGTGTTACTCGCAAGCCTAGAAATAGAAATTTGGGTTTGTATACTCCACTTGTTATTCCTTCTCATCCTTGGGAAGTAATTTCTATGGATTTTGTAGGATTAATACATATGTCTAGGAAAGGAAATCATGATCGTTATGTTGTTTTTGATTGTTTTAGCAAATGTTTATTTGATGCCTTGTAAGAAGCAAGTTACAACTAAACAAACTGCATAAACGTTCTTCCAAAATGTATTGGTGCATTTTGGGTTACCCACTTCTATTATTTCTGATTGAGATTCTCAGTTTATCGAGGAATTTTGGTCAATTTTATAGGAACTCATGGATACAAAGTTAAGGAAGAGCACAACATTTCATCCACAAATTGATGGTCGGTGAAAAATTACATTACATCCAACATGCCTACAACAGATCCAAACATTCTTTGACTCAAAAATATCTATTTGAAGCTTGTTTGGGATATTTACCTAAATCTCCCTTAGATTTTATCATTGGGAAAGACGTTGCAGTGGATGGACACAGTGACATAGATAAGGCTGAGTGCTTCTTGAACAAATTCAGTTGATGCATCAGATGGTATAAGAATAGTTGAAGAAGAGTCAAGCCAAGAATAAAGCTATACGTGATAAGTATTGTGTTGACCACAACTTCTAGGTGGGAGATCAAGTTTGGATTTATATCAGAAAGGAAAGGCTCTAAGGAGAAGGTAAAGAACTCAAACCAATCATATATGTTCCCTTTAAAATCTTGGAAAATATTGATAATAACATGTTCTGATTAGACTTACCACCACACATGCAAACTTGTGTTGTTGTAAATGTGGAAAACTTGAGATTATAAGAGCCTCTTTTGATTGAATATCATGGAGAGAATGTTCAGATTCCAGCAGTAGAATATTTATCTCCTCAATACTTAGAATAATTGAAGCATGATATTATGCTTGAAAGAAAGGTAAGGACTTCACGCAAAGGTAGTGTGGAGTACCTTTATGTGAGGCTCAAGGGATTTAATCTAAGTAAGGCCAATTGTATTGAGATTAGAAGGGGTGAGGGAGTTGTACCCTCACCTACTTGCCAACTAGAAAAAAAAAACCTTTTGGTCATCCAAAAGCTCCCAGTGGGCAAGAATGATCTAGGGCATAAGAAAAATGCTCAAAATTGAAAGTGGTAGAAATTTCCAAAACCAACCCCATGTTGTAATTCTCATCATCCTGAATCCAATGCCACTTTAGTATCCTTAAACTGACATCGTATGCTCAAGTTATGATTTTATGAAGTTTTGTAAAAACAACTAAAAGAATGAGCAACAAGGTTGACTAGGAAGATAGTACACTAACATTAGAAACTGACTAATAGGAACATAGGGTAGTACAAACAAATCTGGGATTGACAAGTGGTAGGTTCGTCTTGGGTGTGGAGCCTGATTATCTTCTGTATTCAAAGGTTTCCACTAGATGTATACCCCGAGACGATTATACACCCCTCCATGAGGGGATCAGGGGCAACGCCCCCGAAACTAAAAACAGATGTAAAATTGCCTTGTAAAAGCATAGTAATTTCTAGTCAATCTGGGCCGTTCATTAGGTAGATGATCTGACGGTAGAAGTTATGTTTAGTTTAGGCTTTCTGTCCTAGAAGGCAAAAACTCACTATATATGAGGGAATTGTATTGCGTTTATCAGATCTGTATTTTGAGTGTGGAAAAGAGAGGAAATTGAGAGCGAAGAGGGAGTTACAACAGATTTGTTGTAGGTTGTATCTCTTTAGTTTGTTGAATAATATAATAAAACAAGGACTAGTTATTTCTACGTGGACATAGCCCAAACTGGGTGAACCACGTATATCTGTGTCTCTCTTTTTTTATGCATTTTCTCTATTTATATTTCTGCAATATTTTATGTGTTCCATTACTCTATAATATATAATTCTCTAATAGGTCATACTGAGGGTGCTGGTAGTTTTTCATTGGTTTGTTTGGTTGTGATGTTGGCCAATTATGAGGTGTCATGTGACCCTCCATGTTTGGCCAATATTTTTGTAAAGAAGCCCAAGGGCCTATGGTGTTTGACCACTCGACCTACCGCAACATAAATCTGTGCTTTACTGTTGGACCACCACATTAGTTCTTAGCAATTATAGTGCCCCAATTATATTTCAAATATAATGGCTTGCACATTGGTGGGAGGGGGGTTGGGAACTTGGCCATAGCCCTCAGACTTATCAGCACCCATAGGACCATACAAAGGAGTGAAAGGTAAGGGTATTATGGACTTGGCCCCAACCCCTGTACCATTGTACCTAGTGTTGGGTTGTGTTACATTCTTTCCACGACTAACCTACGTAGTGAACCGAGGGGTTAGAGGGGGGGCAGAGCGCCCCCTTCATTGCACTGATTGCATAGCGTGGGGGTCATAGGGGCTTTGAGGGGGCCGGGTAGCCCCCATCTATGGGGTTCGGGGCAGCGCCCCAGTAAAAACAATTTTGCACCCTATATTAGGTTGGGCGAACCTACCTATGGTTTTCGGTCCATGGTTTTGGACGCGATGGTTTTCAGTCCACGGTATTGGATGCTTCGGCATGTATAAATATGTATTGTAACATTGAAAGGAATACAATGAAAAATCAAGCTGGCAGTCCTGGTTTTGGGATCCAGTGGGAAATCTCTGTGTATATGTGTTTTATGTGTTATGCTCTCACATTTTTATTTTTCTGTACGGGGTGAAAACCTACATTTGGTATCAGAGTTGTTTTGGCTTCAAGGGGACGCCTTTGTTGCTGAGGGGTTTCACTCGAGCCTATGGTAGACCCTGTTTAGTGGGAGATTTGCGAGATCGATTTTGGTGGTAGAAGATGGCGAGCAACGGAAGGATAGAGATGAGAAGTTCAATGGTCAGAGTTTTGAGTTGTGGAAACTCAAGATGGAGGATTCGTTGGGTGATAAAGATCCATGGATCGCGGTAGATCTGGGTACTAAACCAACGAGAGTAACCGATGAAGAATGGAAGAAGTTAGATTGGAAGGCAAAGAGCACAATACGATTGTGTGTCTCAGATTCAGTATTGCTGAATGTATCAGGGAAAACTATGGTGAAGGCTCTGTGGGACAAGTTAGGGACTTTGTACCAATCTAAGTCTCTGGTGATTTAACTATTCCTATGGAAAAAGCTGTATAACCTAAGGATGAAAGCTGGAGACTCGGTGACAGAGCATCTGAATTCGTTTAATACTGTGCTAAGTCAGTTATCATCTATTGATATTAAAATTTCAGATGAAGATAAGTGCATCGGCCTGTTGTGTTCTCTACCAGATTCGTGGGATAGTCTGGTTATTGCAATAGGTAGCAATGCAACTGCTTTGCAGTTTGATGAATAGTATCAGCCTTGCTGACGGAGGATATGAGACAGAAAAATATGGACAACCAGAATGGTGATGCCTTGTCTGTACGAGGACGGTCCCAGAACAGAAACAAAAATAAGTTATCGATTGGGAGATCTAAATGTAGAGGGAGATCTAAATCTCCAGGAAAACCTATAAAGGTGGTGTGCTGGAAATGCGGAAAGGAAGGGCACTTCAGAAGGGATTGTAAATCTAAAGCTCTTGATAAGGGAAAGGGATCTGATGATGCTCCTTCTGCAGAGGCGAAAACCACCTCAGATGAAGGTGGGGATGTGTACTTGGCTTCTTCAAGTACACATGTAGATCATGAGCCATGGTTAATTGACTTAGGTGCATCCTTTCACTTCACTCCCCATAGAGAGTGGTTCTGCGAGTATGAGAAATACGATGGTGGTGATGTCTTCTTAGGAGATGATAGGAAGGCTAGAATCATTGGTCGAGGAAAAGTAAAGTTGAAGTTGCAAGGTGGAAGGGTTAGAACCCTTCCGGGTGTTCTTCATATTCCTGCATTGGCCAGAAATCTGATTTCTGTAAGCAAGTTGGATGATGAAGGTGTAAAGACAGTGTTCGAGAAGGATACCTGCAAGATGGTTCGAGGAGCACTGGTATTCATGCGGGGAGTTCGGATTGGAACTCTGTACAAGCTGCAAGGTAGCACTGTTGTTGACGGGTGCAATAGTTCTATGGTTCCTGAAAATGGACCAGAAAATCTAGTGGTCTTTGGAGAGAAGGCCATGTTGTGGCATCAAAGGCTTTGACATATTGGAGAGAAGGGCCTTCGAATACTTCATGGTAAAGGTATGGTATGAGTAATAGCTCTCTGGATTTTTATTTCTTTGAAAATTGTGTATATGGGAAGCAGAATCGGGTGAGTTTCCCCTCTGGTGGTAAGAGGATGAAATAGATATTAGAGCTTGTGCACAGTGATGTGTTTGGACCTGTGAAGTTTCCATCACTGGGTAAGTCTGTGTACTATGTATCATTTATAGATGACTTCTCAGGGAATACATGGATATATTTCCTTAAGATGAAATTTGAAGTCTTTAATAGGTTTAAAGAATTTAAGGCTCTGGTGGAAAATCAGACAGAGAAGAAGATAAAGGTGATGAGGACAGATAATGGTGGAGAATTCTGCAGCAAGGAATTTCAAGAATTCTATAAGAAGTGTGGTATAGCATGGCATAAGACTACTCCATATACACCTCAACAAAATGGAGTCGCAGAAAGAATGAATAAGACGTTGATGGAAAGGCCAAGAAGCATGCTCAATGGTGCCGGGTTAGGACAGGAATTCTGGGCAGAGGCGGTGGATACTGCATGTTACCTGGTCAACAAGACACCTTCATCAGTGTTGGAGGATAAGACTCCACAAGAAGTATGGACTGGTAAGAAACCCTCTCTTTCACATCTGAGGGTATTTGGATGTGATGCATATGTACATGTTCC
>APFE031094936.1:38135-52139 GCA_000404065.3 Pinus taeda | reverse complement strand
CAACCCAAGAAATCCTCACAGATGCTTTATGGATGTGGGGATTCTCCATTCCTTAATGGCTTTAATTTTGCTAGGGTCTACCTTAACTCCCTCATGAGATACAATATGACCCAGGTATTCCACCTCTTGTACTCCAAAGAAGCATTTGGATATTTTTGCATATAATTGTTTTTCCTCCAATAGTTGTAGCACCCTCTCAACATGTTCAACATGATCCTTACGAGACTTGTTGTAGATTAGTATATCATCAAAGAATACTAACACAAATTTTCTAAGGAATGGTTTGAAAATTGAATTCATCAAACCTTGAAATGTTGAGGATGCATTGGTAAGGACAAAAGGCATGACCAAAAATTCATAATGACCCTCATGAGTTCTAAATGTTGTTTTCGGAATGTCTTTAGTCTTCATTCTGATTTGATGATATCTTGAATGAAGATCCAACTTGGTGAAGTGAATTGATCCATGCAATTCATCCAATAATTCATTAATGATAAGAATGGGAAACTTATCTTTAATAGTGAGCTTGTTGAGCTCCCTATAATCCGGACACATGCGCCATGATCCATCCTTCTTCTGCACCAATACTACTAGAGCAGAGAAAGAACTTTGACTCGGTTGAATTATACCAGCCTCTAGCATTTCTGCAACCATACGTTCATTTTCACTCTTTTGGACATAGGGATGTCTTGTGCAATAGTTAGATAGGAGGGTCATAGCCTTGTACCTCAATTAGAAGGTGGTAGAAAGGCCTAAACAATGGATGGAAAGACCTTAGATAGAAAAATATGGTAGCAATAGAACTTGGAGAAAGTTCACAGTATTTAGGAGGTTGTTAGAGCATTTTGGAGAGGGATAATAGGTTGTTGGAAGCCCTAAATAGGAGCAGAGGCTATAATAGAGAGACACCAACCCTAAGGTATGTATTTCTGATGTGTTTAAGGATGATTTTTTACTAGAGGATAGAATCTATATTAGACATTTGTATTGGATGCTCATGGATTATTGGACGGTAGTGTGAGAGTGGACCAAGTGTGGCCTAGAGTAGCACCTTGATCGACTAAGGTGGCTACTAGAAGAAGCAGAATTGGAGTAGCATAAAAATTAACTTATGGAGGGTTGTATAGGGTTGCTTCAATCCCTAATGAGAAAGTCTTTTGAAGGACTAAGATATTATTAGAAGTGGCAGAAGAAGAGATCACAAATTTGATCAGCTAGGAGCAGTTTGTAGCCCTAGATTTGTCTTGTGGAGAAAGACATCTACAACAAAAGTTGGTTAGTTCTCCATGCCCTAAGTTCATTTTTGGAGAAGGACATTCGATAGTGATAGAGGGAAGCCCCCCAACCCTAAGTGTTCTTAATCGGGCAACACAAAAAGGCACTGGTGGGAAAAAATTCCCAAAATAACTTAGGAGCAACAGTGAGAAGTTGAGAGTTGTTCACAAATGGAGTCATGAACAACTCGAGAGGAGTCTCAATGTGTTGATGCATTGAAGGATTAAAAATCAAGTAGAGAGCACTTGGAGCTGAGTTCATTGACCTGATGGAGTTGGTTCATTGATAGAGGCAGATTAGAGTTGTTGTAGATCAAGATTTAAAGGACTAAGAAGATGTGTACAAGGTATGACTAAGGTAGTTGTGAGGAGTTTTATATCAGCTAGACAGTCGGAGTACTTTGTAAGGGTATATTGGTTGTCAAAGGACTGACAACAAGCCCTAGTTGTTGTTTTCTTATATCAGTGGATGTATGAGGGAAATTATCACTGGCACATTAACCATAGACTATTTTATTATTAGTTTGTTAATATTACATGGTTGGATTGTAAAAATTTGTAAAAAGTTGTCTATATTTGTCCATGTGTTGATTTACTATTGTATATTATTATACTATGCAAAGTAGCCTTGTTGTGATACTTGGATTGGTAACATCAATGATTTAAGATTCTATCCTAGACTCTAGTATCACGTAAAAACAACATAGTATCAGAGCGACTTTGAAGGGCCAGTGAATTGGAGTGTGCATTGTGAAGCAGTTCAAAGGGAGCTAGATTATCTAAAGCATGGAGCAAAGGGTTCAAATGAAGTCATGGAGATGTGGTCTTGAATATCATGGAAGTGAGATTGACTGGGAGTTTTGGTGGATTAGTGGAGAACCTGGTGAAAAACATTTTTTTGTAGGGTAGGTGGTTGATCATGAACTTCCTCTGAATTTCCATGGATTTTTGGGAAAGCTCAAGGATTTATTTGATATGGATGATATTGGTTTAATTGAGATTGTTTCATGTGATGAAATGGAGATTGGCATACTAGTTTCTTCATTAGATCGTGATGTTGCATATCTGAGAGTGGACGGTGTGCACAGGTGGTGTTTGATCCAAGAGGATGAGTGCTAGTAGGATTGAGTTGGGTTGATGATGGAACATGTTCCACCGCAACTTAGATTGGCCTCGTAGGACATGAGGTTAGTAGTAGATTAAGTCATTAGAGACTGTGTAAACTCAGAGGGAGCCTAGCTTTAGAGGGAGTAGCCCTATGGAAGTGTTTAGGTCTTCAAGTTAAGATGAGATGATGCAAAGGAACTATTGATATTACAAGGTTAATTCTATAAAGTATACTACAGTGATGGATGCCATATGGGCTAGTGTCGTCAGTGATGAAGTTGATGGAGACTTCCTAGTGTTCGAGGTACCTCCCTCGCTAAGAGGAAGTGTTGATATTTGTAGCTTGAGAGGTACTCCAAACCCTAAGATAGTGGGTTTTGGAAGAACTGGCACACAAAAGTGACTTGTGGATAAAGAATCCAAGTCTATGGGCTTTGTACCCAAGCTTGTGGGTGTGAAACCACGAAGAGAAACCATATTTTGACACGGGGAGGTGAAGGGGCAACAATAGAGGAGCTAGGGGCCACTTCAAGCACTTAAAAGGGACGTATCAAAATCGAGTTATGAACTTTTATATGTGGTTGTGGGTTAATTTTTCAAGGAGAGCAGGTCGGCTAGGGCTAGATTAGCCCTCTTGATAGTTCATTGGGAGCCACATGTTCACGACACTCCTAACGAAACTGTAAAGCTTTGAAATATTAGTCTATACAAAGCCCTCATTAAAGAGAAGAAGTAGCCATATCTTAATAAGAGACAAGATCATCTTATTCACCTTTCTAAATTTGCACCCAAAAAAGTTTGGTGGATAGTGCTTGTTCGTAAAACTAAAGATAATCATTCGATCCCCTTAGAAAAGTGGGACATATTTCTTAAGACATTGTATGACTCCCCTGACAACATGGGCAACATCGTTAGCCCTCCTATTAAGGAAGATATCTTTTCTCTTGAGGACTCAAGAAAAGTGGGACATCTATCTTAAGACATTGTATGACTCCCCGGACACCATGAGAAACATCGCTATCACTCCTATTAAGGAAGATATCTTTTCTCATGAGGATGTTGAGTCTGGGATTAATAATCTCTCTAGGGAGAAGCTAAAGACATTTAAGGATACCAAGCTGAGATCTTAAAGTTCATAAGATCTATCCTCATTCCTCATCTCCACAAGCTTTTCAATTTGGTTGTAAAGCATGGCTTCCTTAAACCTTGGACATAAAGCCTTATTATGCCTATCTTTAAAAATGGGGACAAAACATTTCCCACTAATTACATGACCATTATGATTAGCCACATCTTAGATTAGCTTTATGGTCTCATTTTGGAAAACAAAATTAGACATTGGCTTGAAAGGAACAATAAAATAGCTAAAGGGAAAGCTGGTTTTAGGAGATACCACTCGACTATAGACCACCTCGTCACTCAAGATCATTGCCGAGGAATGTTGCAATAGTAAAGCTGATATATTTTGTTACTTTGTGGACTTTAGAAAATCCTTCGACATTGTTCCTCAATATAAGATTTGGAAAAGACTTGATGAGATCATAATTATTCCTCCTAAGTTCAAGATTGCTATGATTCACCTCTATGAGATGGTTGTTGCCAATATTAAAACCACCGAAGGGTGGTATAAAGATATTAAATGCAATATCGAGGTTAAGAAAGAGTGCCCCCTTTCCCTACCATTTTTTTATTTACATCGATAGGTTAGAGGATTGTTTTGAAATCGAGGGGTGGAAAGGAACTGAGCTTGCTAGTATTACCATCACTCTTCTCCTCTACGCCGATGATATCATTCTTCTTGCTAGAAGCCATTAGGACCTAAACAAGAAGCTTAAGACTCTTCATTACTATTGCTCTAAGATGTCTATGACAGTTAATACCGACTCTATTATATTACAATCATATGCAACATTTAAAAGAAGATGGTTTTATGCGACCCATAAAAATTGAGAAATAGTTGAATTCATCCAAGTGTATAGCTAACCAAATCCCAAATGAAGATTGTGTGCCTGATGAAAAGAGTAACAACAATTATTGGATTCGTAGCCAAAATGAGAATACTCGTGATATTTGGTACAATGTCATATATAAAGATTCCAATCTACACTTCTGTAATTGCAAGTGGGATCTAAATGGAAATGTTTGTAAACATATATTGAAAGTTGAGATGCTGGCGAGTAAAATTAGTTTGGGTGAAAATGTATTACCTAATGTCACTAATCCTACTACAGAAATTCCTAGAATTTTATTTGATTTGAATGAATCACCTATATTGGGCCCAAAAATCCAAACAAAGCTTTTGCCATGCTTTGATTTTCCTCCCAATCTAAATTATCATAATGAAACAAGCATTGATGATTTAGATCATTTCTCATATAATGTTGAATCGACCAATGCACGACTAGATAGTGCATTATTTAAAGATAATGAGATGAAACATGTTAACTCATCAACTCATGAGAAATTGAGATCCATAATACCTACAAATTTGGAACATGCATATGCATTAAACAACTTGGTAGACAAAGCATGTTAAGATTACAACAGAATGTTTTTCAATACTATAAATCCATCCAAGATCACTACCAAGAGAAAAAATAGTTTCTTGAGCCTAGTCAATAAGAAAAGGCATTGTGGTCGCAAGTCAAAAGAAGGGAAAGCTAAACTACAATTTGAAAGGGTTGGACGATTTCATGCACAAAAAAAGAGCATGAATGAACAACTGGAGTTATCTTCTCAACAACAAAGAAATGTGAACCACATACTTGAGTTAGCGCAACATTCTATTATACAGAAAAATGGTATGGAAATATGATGTTATGCATTTTTTCATGTGGAATATGATATACTATCATTTGCAATGCATAGGCATAACTATATGAACTTTTTTTGTTGTTATAGTTGGCAGGCCAACTTGTTGACTCCAATTATTTAATGAGCATGTCAGTGAAAGAAACTATAGCATTGGGAACACTTATCCAATCAATACCATCCAAATATCCTCCCCGAGGATGCTTCCCCCTATTGTACAACCAATTGGGATGTATTGTTGGCCACACCCACCACCTTTTTCCTTCAAAAATTCTCCCATGCCTATAACTACCTCCCCAAAACCTTCCCAATTCCCATCCCTACCCTTTAACCATCCACCCTTCTCATTGTTCCAATCATCCACCCTTAACATTCCAATTTCCCTGCCTAGGGTGATCCCTCACCCTAGGGTTATTCCCACTATTGTACAACCGATGGGGATGTATCATCGCCCAAACCCACTAACTTTTTCCTATTTTTCTCCCACAATGCCTTTATAAATCACCGCTAAACCATGTCTATATCCATCACCAAGTGCTCCACCATCTACCTAGGAAGGGCAGTCTTCTCCATTGCCTTAGATATTCATGGTGAGAATGAGTAGTTGATATATATGGAAGATATGTGTATAAATTGCATTTTATATACACATAACTTCCGTATGTGCATATACGGAATTTATGTGTATATAAAATGTAGTCTATGCATATGTGGAAGATATGTGTATATACAGAAGTTACGCCTATATATGTGCATAGACTGCATTTTATATACACATAACTTCCGTATATGTGTATATCTTCCGTATATGCGTAACTTTCTTATATGTGTATATCTTTTGTATATGCATGTCTTTTATATATGTGAATCTACAGTATATGTGCAACTTCCATATACAAAAATTGCATATATAATGTGCACATATAATAAAGTTATGTATATATGGAAGATATGCATATATCTTCCGTATATGCACAATTTCCGTATATGCGCAATTTTCATATACAGAAATTGCGCATATATGGAAATTGTGCATATACGGAAGATATGTGCATATCTTCGCTATATCCTTAATTTTCTTATATGTGCATATCTTCCGTATATGCACATCGTTTATGTATCTTCATCATATATGCGCAAATTCCATATACATAAATTGCACATATATAGAAATTGTGCATATACAGAAGATATGTGCATATCTTTCGTCTATACATAAATTTCGTATATGCGCAAATTTCATATACAGAAGTTGCATATATATTGAAATTGTGCATATACAGAAGATATGTGCATATACGGAAGTTACGCCTATATATGGAAGTTATGCGTATAAACTGCATTTTATATACACATAACTTTTGTATATGCACATAACTTTAATATGTGCAAATACGGAAGTTATGTGTAGATTCACATATATATAATACATGCATATACGAAAGATATACACATATAAGAATGTTACGCATACACGGAAGATATGTGTATATATGAAATTTATGTGTTGCGCATATACAAAAGATGCACATATACAAAAGTTATATATACTAATGTTTCACATACATGGAGGTTATGTGTATATACAAAAGTTGCACATATACCTGGAAGATATGTGCATATAGAAAAATTTCGCATATACAAAAGATATACGCATGTCTTCCGTATATGGACAATTTCTGTATACGAAAAATTTGCATATATGGAAGTTGCGCATGTATAGTAGATGCCCGTACATAAAATATGTGCATATATGGAAGATATGCATATACAAGAAAGTTACACATATATGGAAGATATGCACACATCTCCCGTATATGCACATTTTTTGTATATGGAAGTTGCGCATATACAGTAAATGCACATATATAAAAGACATGCATACACGGAAGATATGCACATATAAGAAATTTATGCATATATAGAAGATATGCGAATATACGGAAGTTACGCATATACGGTAGATGAAAATATACAAAAGATGCACATATACGAAAGATATGCGCATATATTTTGTATATGCACAATTTCCGTATATGCGTAATTTCTGTATATGGAATTTGCGCATATATGAAAGTTATGTATATACAGAAGATATGTGCATATCTTCCGTATATGCACAATATCCGTATGTGTGCAAATTTCTTATATGTGCATATATTTTGTGTATGCACGTCTTTTATATATGTGCATCTACCATATATGCGCAACTTCCATATACAAAAATTGCGCATATATGGAAATTGTGCATATACGGAATATATGTGCATATTTTTCGTACATGCATAACTTTCTTGTATATGCATATCTTCCATATATGTACATCTTTTATGTATGTGCATCTACTGTACATGTGCAAGTTGCATATATGGAAATTTTTCATATACGGAAGATATGCATATATCTTTTGTATATGCAAAATTTTTTGATATGCACATATCTTCCAGGTATATGTGCAACTTTTGTATATACACATAACCTCCATGTACGTGAAACATTAGTATATATAACTTTTGTATATATGCATCTTTTGTATATGCGCAACTTCCGTATATGCACATATCTTCCGTATATGCACAATTTCCGTATATTTGCATATCTTCCGTGTATGGATGTCTTTTATATATGTCAATCTATAGTATATGCACAACTTCCATATACAGAAATTGCATGTATACGGAAATGTGCACATATAAGAAAGTTATGTATATACGGAAGATATGCACATATCTTCCGTATATGCACAATTTCCGTATATGCGTAATTTCCATATATAGAAATTGCGCATATACGGAAATTTTGCATATACGGAAGATATGTGCATATCTTCTGCATATCCCTAACTTTATTATATGTGCATATCTTCTGTATATCCCTAACTTTCTTATATGTGCATATCTTCCATATATTAACGTCGTTTATGTAACTGCATTGTATATGCGCAAATTCCATACACAGAAATTGCGCATATACGGATATTGTGTATATACGGAAGATAAGTACATATCTTCTGTATATACATAAGTTTCCTATATGCGCAAATTCCATATATAGAAATTACGCATATACGTAAATTGTGCATATATGCAATATATGCGCATATCTTTTGTATCTGTGCATATTTTGTATATGTGCATCTACCGTATATGCGCAAATTTTGTATATTCGCATATCTTCCATATATGTGTAAATTTCTTATATGTGCATATCCTCCATGTATGCATGTCTTTTATATATGTGCATCTACCTTATATGCGCAACTTCCATATACAAAAATTGTGCATATACAGAAATTGTGCATATACGAAGATATCTACATATCTTCCATATATGCGTAACTTTCTTATATATGCATATCTTCAATATATGTACATCTTTTATGTATGTGCATCTACCGTACATGTGCAACTTCCATATATGGAAATTTTTCATATATGGAAATTGTGCATATACGGAAGATATGCGCATATCTTTGTATATGCGAAATTTTTCTATATGCATTTCAAGAAGGATGGGGAGATGGTCTGAGCTGCCTCCTTCTCCCACCCAGTGTCTAAAAACCAGGATCTTGAGCATCACTTATTCTCTCGGGAGAAAACGGTCCAGCCTCTTAGCCACCCTGGCTTTCCCTATTCTCCTATTCCTCCACATAGGTCTAGACTTGATGAGATAATGTCCATCAGTTTCCTCTCACTTATCTTGTTTAAGAAGAAATCAAATAGTGAGTCAAAACATGCTGAGGGTCCCCATGTTTCTGAGAGGCCCAGGGAAAAATTCAAATCCTCCCTAATCACTAAATTCGGGTTCTCCATATAAGACTTTGAAAACAAATTGTTCCAGTATGTCACCATATCCTGACAAGGACCATGGATGTTTAGGATTAGAAGGTTTTTGCACATCTCCAGAGAGTATACTTCTACTCCTAGAGCCTGGTCAACTACCCAGGAGGAAAGGACCTTCAACCTTCCCTCTTTCACTCTAGTGGCCAATCCCTCATATCTTCCTTTGGCATTGAGAGCCTGGAAAGTCCATCCATGAAATATTTTAAGTAATGCTTTACTAATCTCCTCCCCAATACCCAATGTTTCCTGTAGCAAAAGCACATCAGGGTTGTAGGAATTAATAAGGAATTTCATTTCCAGTTTTTTATGGGTACTAGCTAACCCTCTATAATTAAAAGAAAAAATGATCATTTAGAACCAAGGGAGAGTCTTTGCACTGCTCTAAGCACCCCTGAGTTAGATAGTTGTTTCCCATCGACAATGTCGATCTTGGATTTCAGCTGCGCCTTTGATATGTTTGTATTTATGCCTTTAGATTTACGAGTACCAAACAGAATAGGGTGTAGCCCCAACCCCCCCACCACCTCCTAGGGAACGCGTTTCTTTTCATGAGGTTTCAAAGGTTATAGTGTGGGATTTCACATAATAGGAAATGGCCATACCAGCTACCTCTACACTAGACAACGGGCTTCGGTTCAGATGTATATTGGGAATGGAGGTAATGATACTGTCCAATTGTTCATTTACATTGTTAACATGTAATTTATCTGAATTCATAAGCCTGGAGGGACCAGGCTTGGACAATGAATTGAGAAAAGGCAACCAGGAAGTAATGAGAGAGGGGATAGGATCCAGAGCCAGACCCTCTGGCTGAAGAGTTGAGCCCCTACCATCTCGCTCCTTTTTCTCTGACCGAGCCGACTCCCCCTGCTGCTCTTGTACTTCGTTTGTTTTCTCCTCCTCCTGTACTTCCACTCTTTCCATTGCATCCTCCTGCATCTTGTCTTCTTCCATTTGTTCCCCCCCCACCAATGACCTGGATTTCCTTGTTCAGGTCCTTCTCCCCTTGTACCTCTTTCAATCCCCCCTCCTTCCTCTGCCTCCTTCTTCATATGAACCCCAAAGGATATTCCCTTGCCATATGTCCATACTTGTGACATCTATGGCAGTGAAAAGGGAGTTGTTTGCAGTCGATCATTTGTGTGTAAGATAAATCTCTATATTTAAGGTTGATTTCCTCTGCCAATACTTCGCCGTGGTTTAGACTAACCAGAATTCTGGTCAACCCTTTTTCTCCAATGTGCACAAAGGTCATATCATCTTCCAAAACGTCCTAAATTATTCCCGATTGTCCTAAATACAGAATCAACCCAAAGAAAAGGAGGGAGATCGAGGAGTCTTACCCAGATCTGGATTTCATCCACCTTCTCTCTCTGAGTGTCGAAAAGTAGGTTCCACTTTTTAAATCGGATAGGATGTCTCCCAAATCTCCAGTTCCTTCCCAACGCCCATTCCAATGCTTCTTTCCTAGTAAATTTGATCATGAACTAGCCCTTCGAACGATTTGTCTGGCGCTTCCAGTCAATCATTCGTTGTCCATTCATGGATGTAGTTTGCAGTATACTTTTCTACTTTTTCCCTACCCACCAACATTAGCTCTGCTTCCTCCATGGCTTCATCAGTCTGGAGATCGAATCCTAAAACCATATTTGCAACTTCCTCTTTCTTCCTAATTAACTTGTTTTTCTTTCGTTTTTCCCTTGTTTTTCGGTGCTGCCCCCCTTCCCCACTCCACAGTGTGGTCTCCTCCACATTGATTACAACTTCCTAGAGTGGATCTGAATGCCACTCCTTCCAATTATTTTTGAGGTTGTCTAGACCTCGTACTTCGGCTTGTGCTACCTCCCCTACCAAGAATGGTGGCTCTCTTCCTTTCGAAAACCCCACTACCTCTATAAAGTCATCCCAATATACAAAATAGGGTGGGTTGCAACAAACCCCTTGTTCATGATTTTCTCCCCACCCTGGGTCTTGCACCTTTTGGCCACCATTCAGATTCCTCCCATGTCCTATTAAGTCTGGTAAGCCCACCAATGAGCTCAAATCGTGATTGGGGGTTTCTCTTCTTCTGACATGCAAAAGGGCTCTTGCATGCAACTCTGTTGTCCAACCTTAACCCTCTCTCGACTTTTGTCGTGCTTAGATCCTCCATAAGAAAATATTTCAGGCCATCACAGCCCTTGAAGCCATAACTGATGACAATATATTCTAAACCCCCCGAATAGAAATATTTAAGCGGACTATGAAAACGATTACTTACTTGGAGGACCTCTGAATTTCTGGCAGTGCAATTAGGATTAGGTAGTAAATCCCCCTACCTCCCTTCTAGCTCCTTCCTTGCTCCCCAGATTTCCAGTTTAGTTAGACCTAAAGTCTCCTCTAGAAGCCCTAACAATTTCCCTTATTTCCATCCCAGTCTCGAATCATATCTCTTCCCTCCTAATAGTCCAGTTGGATGGATATACCACTCGATATTTTGTTCCATGACCTCCAACCACCAAACTGACAGTATATCCTCAGGCTCAGGGCCTAGATCGATCACATCACGTTTTTTGACGATTTCACTTTCCATTATTTTTAGTTTTTAGGCAACCCCAGAACTCGAAAGCTAGTTCTCCTTTATCTGGCGTGTGCAAGTTGTTAATGTTGGCACCACAATGATAATGCAACACAATACAAAAAAAACCCAAAATCCATCCTCTCATCACCTTAAAGCCCTGTTTTGCATCGTTCCTAAGGCAGTTGTCCACGGTCAGGTCTCCCTCCAGATGCCCTCCCTACCTTGATAGCCTTTCCCATGTCACGCCATGTGTGGATCATACGGCTTCTGGACTTCACTTGTCACCATCTCGATCCCTGCTAAACCCATCCTCCATTGGTAGGGTTTTGAGATCGCTCATTGGAATTCTCAAATGCAATCCCAAGTATAACCATCTATATAAATATCTCGACAAATTATTTTTAATTTTCAATTACTTTGTTTTTCTTTAAAGAGAGTTGATATAAAATTATTTTAATATTGAAATATTTTATTTGTCATTGCATCAAGAGGCTCATTATATAGCCTAGTATGAGGAAAACGTTTCATTTTGTCATTTCCCAACCTTGAGTTGAAATGGGTCCCTTTTAAAATAAAGATAAAATATTCTCTAAATAAAAATATGAATTATCCTCCACCAAATCTCACCCTTTGTTGCAGTCAAATAAAGGGATTAACTTAGAACATTAACCCCTCATAGTATTTAGGGCTCACTTGAACGATGTTACTGAGATATTTTCAAACTCCAATGGCAGCTATGGCTTCACCCTAGCTAGTTGTTCTTCCATCTAATGTGTGGATCCACCAACCACCTCCTGTTGCATAACTCTTGCAAACACTCTAATTAATATATAACTCCCAAGTTTCAGTGGAGAGTATTTTCTCCCTTAATGGAATGGTAGCTAGTTCAACACATCCTATTTCTTATCTAGATCAAGCCAAGGTTTCTTATAATGTCATGTTGAAATCTAAACCCATTCTTCTAATTGTTCAAGAATCTTTTACTTGCAATGCCCCCTTGGAGGATGAAACCTTTAGATGTGATTTTTTTCCTTTTTTGAGCTTGGTTTGGTGAACATATTTAATGGGTTTTTGTCATGGTTGATTGATATCCATAAGTGGATCTATAATACTTGGCAACCTCTATTGTTTCAAGAGCTGAATATCTACCAATTGGCTTAGGGTTTTTTTTATTCCCTTGCGGATAAGAAGCTTATTTTTTATTATGGGCCTTGGTTTCGAGGTAGTGTTGGTCTCTTCATATAGCCCTAGACTCTTATTTTTTATTTAGTTACCTTGTCGATATCTATTACTCGAGTTTAGGCAAGGCTCCTGAATCTTCTCCTACGTCTTGGGAATCTCCCATCATCGACTCCTATAGGAAATGAAAAAGAAAAATTTTACTGTCGGATTTTAGAAATGATAATCTTTAAGACCATGTATGCTCTAATATGCATAGAGATAGATTTTAATAAGGGTTTTCCTACCAAGATAGATCTAACACCACCAGACTATGTATGGGTTTAGAATCTTGATTATGAAAATGTTTAATTTCGATTTCAATTGCGTTATGAGATAGGGCATGTAATAAAAATTTTCCCTAAGTATTTGCAAAAAAATATAGTTTGGAAAAGTAGTTAGAGGCCCAAAAGGTGAAAAGGAGTTCAGACTAAATATTATGATATTCAAAGAAGAAGAGACCTAATCGAAGAAGGAAAAAATAACCAAGAAGTTCTTGTTGAAAAGTATTCACCAAAGGAAACAAATATCAGCTATGAAGAAGTGACTCTCAATGAGTATCACTCAGGCCTAGTGACAAAGGAAGCACCTATTCAACAAACCCTTGTGAATGATGGCCCCTCCTTTGAATTCTTAGAAAATAAGGTGGGAAAAACACCTTGGGTGATCACAAAGATGAGGAAAAATATACTAAAAGAGACAAAGATAACAAATACCACTCACAAATGGGTGACCCCTCACATTTAGCTAAAAATAAAAGCTATATCCATGTTGGGAAAAAGCCAAAATATCTTTCCCAAGAAAACAAGAAGTTACTCAAAATAAAACCACCAAGAAATGGTAAATTTTTTTTTTAATATAGTAAATTTATTTATAATTAATTTTACCCTTAATAAACTATTAAGTAAATATTTTTATCTCCCTTTATCTGAGATTTAATTAAAATATAATTAACCTATAGTTATTTAAAATATAGTCAACTATTATCTATTACTCGATTATTTTATTAATATATATTTATAAAATGGTCAATTTACGTTTATTAAAAAAAAAAGTAATTAATAACAGTTGAATAAAAATAAATAAATAAAATTAACAATTAAAGAAATTAATATTTTGGTCTAACTAGCCGTTCTCGGTCAAATTCTAGTTGTTACGTGGATATTCTGCCCGATCTATTTATAATGCATAG
>APFE031094936.1:0-27444 GCA_000404065.3 Pinus taeda | reverse complement strand
TTACATTAAACGCATCTCTCCTACATTGGGTATTGTGAATAAAAAAAGTAAATTATGAATTCTCCTATATTCCCTCATGGTTCTTAGGATAATTGGTTCTCATTTAACTTTGAAGTGATTAATTTGGTACACCTATTTTTTTAATTTCCTTTATGAGATTCTTAATTATGATAAATTATTTGAAAGCTCAAAATCTTGCTATGTTATTAATGTGTGACTTCATAATTTTACTTGCTTCGTAACCTTATTAATAAAATCAATATTAACAACTTGAATATAGTGTTTGTAGTAGTACATGTCTATTAATATATATGAAATTAGTATTTAAAACACTTTTTAATTTTTTAATAACTCCAAATAAATAGAACAATATAGAACAATGAATGGATTTTAGTAAAAATTATAGAAATATAGAAGTTTATAGTTATTAATATTTTACAATAATTTCCCACCATAATTTAAGCAATTGCTTAAATTATAGTATTTGTGTAAAGTTATGACATTTGACAACTTTTTAGATTTTTAATTTTTTAATATAAATTTTACATCTCATAATTCAATTTAAAATCACATAAAAATAAACTATTACAATTTAAAAAAAAATATATTATTTTCTCAAAATATTCAATTTAATATTTTTTTTTTAACTTTGATAAAATTTATAAAATAGGTTTAAACTAATTAAAACTTCAATAAAATTTATAAAATAGGTTTAAACTAATTGAATTTTTTTTCATTTACCAAAATAAAAGACAATATATCCGGTTAAGCATATATTCGATTCTCGAGTCCAAAAACCCTCCACATCTCATCGATACGAGACATACTAGTCCAATTCCATCGCCATAAATGCCGCAAAGCTAGAAATCAAGTTCTAACTCGGCATCGTTATGTCGTTCTAACTCCACTCTCGTTTGAAAGTTACTCCAAACATGGAATCTTATATATCATGCTTCTCTTCAAATATTACAAGAGATAGAGTATAGACCAGTGCATGATGTGAAATATCTGGAGTAGGGTTGGAATTTCAAAATTGATTTATTTTTTAAATTTAATAATTTTTAAATTTTATTTTCCGAAAAAATTTAATAATCTTATAAAATTAGCACGTCACAGCCATTCAGGAAGGCTCTAACACATGTCAGAAGTGAGAAGCAAAAACTACGTGTAATTTTTTATTTATTTATTTATTTTTATACTTGTTTTTAAAACCATTAAATAATATAACAGATTACCGAGTGAAGCCTTGCCGAATAAACTGCAGGATATTCTTTGGTGGTCTTGTTTTTGTTTCTAGAATCGTTTTAGCGGGTTACATAGTCCAAAGTACTCTTTTATGTAAATACCAATGTTTCTCCATATTATTTATGCAATAGGTTACGGAATTTTAGCACATGCTGTGGGTATGTGATAACTGATATTTAATGGCAGTAAGAAAGAAAATTTTTATATTTATATTTTTATTTTGGTATTACAGAGGAGTTTAATAATGTTTTTTATACATAATTATTAGTAAATTTTTAAGGGACTACAATCTGTCTACTCTGTAGACTGAGTTATAATCAAGGGAATTTAAACTTTAGATCTCTTAGTTTTCACAAATTTCACATTATTTCAATAACTGATTGAGCTGCCTCTCTGGGACTAAGGATTACAATATATTAATGTGTGAAGTGATGAGGTGATTGCTTGATAGGCACAATTTGTAGGCAATTTGAGTCTGCATTTACATTTGGTGGTGTTGGTGCACATAGTTACTGCTAAGATGGTCATTTTCCTCCAACCTGTATCATAACCAAATCTTTGGTCACTAGATAGATCGATATAGAAAACTATTTTGGCGTATATATATATGGGGAAAAATAATCATAGATCTCTACAATAGTCGATTCCGCAAAGCCTCGAGACCATGTGTGTTCAACAAGATTCAATCTGATGATGTTGTGAGATTATTATTTTTTGGTACAAATGGATCCATGCCTGTTCGTGAAGGATTCGGTGAGAGGTTTGACCTTGAGAATCCCTATTGCCTCCAAACCCACCAGAGCAAGGATTCATTCTTCAATATTTCCTTGTTTTTATGAGATTAAATTCGATAAATTCCCGATCCAAATAGTGGTGGTTCCTCTCATTTATGTCGACGCTCTTACCCTCGATGTCAAGAACCTGGTGGCGAGTTTTCATCTAGAGCATTCCACGTTGGTGAAGCTTTCCAAGAATCCTTTCCTCGGGATTTCGAATCCATACTAGATATTATGGTTTACAAATGCCACTAGGTTTCGAACTGTGATATGAACTTGGGAAATGCGTTGGGTAAATTCTCAGTTCCTTTCGACTTGGAGGGAGCCCACGAGAGGTTGGTCGTGTTCCATAGTGGGTAGATTTTTATTGGTAAAAACTTGGATGGAGATTCGAAAACGAGTCCTCATCTTCACTTTAACGTTTGGGAAGAGCCTGACCCGAGGTTTGTTTTCTAGTTTGGCAGTGAGCCTGAGTGCAGTCCGCGAGTCTTGCATATTTAGGGAAATATTCATCAACCAATTTTCAGTTGCATATTTAGTCGTGACAAGAATTCCTAATTATGTTGGTGCTTTGACTCTTAGCTCTGACCACATTTTTTCATTCATATATATTTCATTTATTTTGGTTAAAATAAACCATGAGCCACTAAATCTTGGGACTAGCACTCGGTCTCATCCCTTCAAAACTCATGTCATTATAGTAGGACATACAATGTTGCTAATGGAACCCTAGTTGATGATTCACTATGATTTCACTTCATTTACTTCACCAGTGAAATCTGAATTAGTGAATGACCTACATCGTCTTTCCCTTGAAAGAAATTTCATGCATTGGGGTAGATCACAACTAGAATGGAACCATTGTGGATGGCTTAACACAGTGGACCTCAACCTTAGCAGTGGGTCATTGTCCACCTCAAAAGCAAATCAAAATACACTCTATGATTTCCCCTTTAAAATCATGGCATCTAGGTGGGGCCTATGAGATACATATTGCAACCTTGGTGGATGTCCTAACACTCAATAAATGTAATGATGAAAAAGTACCCTATTTCCATTAGTTTGTATTTCATTTTCCATCTACTTGGTGAATTTTGGTTCAATTCCATTTACAATATGAATAAGCTCTCTCTTATTCCTATGTTTTCTGTAGATCTTTTCTTTTTGCTCTAAATTATAGATCCACATGGATGCTACAAATTATCATTCTATTAAATAGAGAAATGCATGATTCTGATAAATGGGAGCCTTCTATTCCCACTAGTTAGAGATAAAATATTAAAGTAAAAATAAAAGATAGAAAAATGCAGAAGTTTGATAATAGGAATCTTGTATTCCTACTATTTGGATATTAAATACATAGAGTTCTATATAATGTGAGTTGCTATATTTGTATAATTTGAGTTATTTAATTTGAATCATTTGAGATACATGGAACATGATAGGAGAAAACAAGTACACCTTTCTTTTCGGGATGAAATGTACTATTTCATTTTGAAAATAATTAACACAATTTATAAAGTTTGTAATTATGTGAATGTATATTTTCATATTTGACTATATTATCAATTTGATGTTGTCATAATGTGATATTTTCTACATGCCATTTATTTTAGGAATTTGATTTATTTAATAGAAATAAATTTGATTGAAAATGAAATGTAGAGATAATATACTATTATTCACTGAATTGTATTTTTTTAAGCTTTTCATTATGGAAGAAGGCCTACATGAATATATGTCATTCTAATTGAAATTAAGATTAACACTTCAAATTTGATAACTACTCACCAACCTATTATTATTGTTAAATAATTTGTCTTGGTTTATAACAAAATTTTGTTATATAAACCATTC
This sequence comes from Pinus taeda, assembly GCA_000404065.3. Taxonomy (NCBI): domain Eukaryota; kingdom Viridiplantae; phylum Streptophyta; class Pinopsida; order Pinales; family Pinaceae; genus Pinus; species Pinus taeda. The sequence continues at coordinate 23,566 of APFE031094936.1, read as the reverse complement.
ACAAGTTTTTGGTATAGATGATATATAGTTACAGTATATTGTACACCATTTTCCATATCCATGGTTTTTATAAAGTTAGCAAACATTTCTAGAAAATGTTGCATGTTGATATGAGATTCTATCAATTTGCATGTTTTTTTTTCCAATTTTAAAATTAATATTTGATATTATTGCATTTTCAAAATTGGAAATTTTGAATGTAATTTTAAATTGTAAGTTGAATTTTTATGTTATCATATTTAAAATTGTTATTGTTATTTTTCTCGGGGTATATGATAATATTTAAAGTGTTTTTAAGGGTAAATTTGACATAATTTTAGATGCTATGTATTTTTTTTTTCTTTGGGTACAATTTTGTATATTTCACATGATGAATATATCTATATTGTTAATATATATTAATTCACTTATCATAATTGAATTTTAGTGAGGAGAATTCAATTCCTTCCTATCAAACATTAAAAATAATCTCAATTAAAAAATATCAGTTATATATATATATATATATAATATAATTATATATCATTATATAATTTTGAAAATTTTAAAATAACCACACAATATAATTTTATATGATTTTTTTTTATTTAAAAAAAAATTAACAATTTTGGATTTTTTATTTTATTTTATTTGGTTGGTTTTCTATCTATTTTTAATATAATATGGTCATTTGTATTTCAATATAAAGATTAAAATAAATGTTTTATTTATTTTTATGATAATAGTATGATTTTAATGTTATGTTTAAGATCATATAAAAATATATTTCTATTTTATTTTTATTTTTGAGGGAATAAAGAAATCCAAGGATTAAATTTAATGATAAAGTAACATGAAAAATCATGAAAATAATATAGTGATCTTCTTTAAAAACATATGCTTTGATAACTAAGCCTAACGATGCCTAAAGTCCCATAACACTTGTAAATCATTTTGAAGAGGTGACCATGTATATTGATTAAACAATTTTGAAAGAGCCATGAACAAAGAAGTCTAATTGGTTGAAAACACACTGAAAGTGTAAGACAAGGAGAAGTTGAAGAAATTTTTATTTTTTTCTAATTAAAAAATTTCATTAATTTGATTAGAGGTATAAAAATGTTCATTAATTTGATCAAAGGTAGAAAAATTATAAGAGTAGAATACTATAAGGTATTTCAAGGTTATTATATAAACTAATTATGGGGTTTCTTTTTATGAAAATAAACTTTGACTGTGTATAAAGTAAAAAAAAGAAGAAGAGGAAAATAAATTGTTTATCTTTTAGAAGATCAAGGACATGTTTAGTTCTTGTGTAATTTTTTTTTGCAAATGATAGATAATATATAAAGAATATATCAATTTTGTCGGGTCCAAAAAAGTGACAAAAATGATCTTAGATACATTTAGTATAATCAACCATCAATTTAGAAATAGTAAGAATATCATTTTCAAATAACAAATGTAAAAGAAAATATGAATTGTCAATTAATATATCTTTGAAGGAACCATTTCCTAAGGTTTCCTTGATTGCTCTAATAAACCCTTCAACTATAGGGAAGAAGAGGAGTGGAGATAATGTGAATCTCTTTTGAATTCCTCTTTGAGCATGAAGAAGGGTGACCTTTCCCCATTAATTAAAACTACAATGTAAGAGACTGATATTATACATCACATGACCCATGTTACAAAATGTAAAATGAAGTCCACATGAATGAGAATGTGATGGAGAAAGATCCAACTAACTTTTTCAAATGCTTGGATATATCCACTTTAACAATGATGGGTCTTATTTTCTTTGTTTTTACGTATAAAACTTATTGTGATACATCAATAACCTCATGTATTTTCTTTCCTTAGAGGAAGCCAAATTGCTCAAGTGATACCTATCTTGAGAGATTTTCTTTTTGTCGATAGGAGATGATTTTGTAAATAATATTACAGAAATATACAAGATGAAATTTATCATAGTGTGTTGGGTTTTCTATCCTTGGTATGAGTGAAATGAAGGTAATGTTAAAGTTGACAATACTTTCCTAGATATCCTTGAGGCCTCCACTAGCCCTTGAAGATCATTTTCAATGAAAACATAATAGCTAAGAAAAAATTCAATAGGGAGACCATCAGGGCCTGGATTATTACCTTTCTAAAAGCTTTGAAGAGTTTTGAATAATTCGTATTTTACCACATTTTCCATAAGATTTTAGCTGTCTTCAAGATCCATGAATCTAGGAAAGAAACTTGTCGAATGTAAGATGACATCTATAGTGGCATGATTGTTTTATTTGAAGAGAGTTTGAAATAACTAACTCCCTCATTTTCAATGTTTAGGAAATTTTTAGCTTAGGTCCCATCCTCTCTAGTTATTTTCTATACATTATTGATGTTATTTCTACTATTTGCAAAGCAGTAGAAGAATTTGGTGTTATTTTCACCTCCCTTAAGCCAAATTACCTTTTTCTTGAGTTGTCACTCTTTCTCTTTTTCTAAGAATCACTTTCTTCTCTTATGTTCTAGTTGAGTAATCTAACCTTCTAAGAGTCCATTAGGGAACTAAATCATTTCAAGGAAAGCCTAATGGCTATAGATTGTTCTACTTATAGTAGGAATCTATCATCTTTCGCTCATTTCCTTTTACCATTGGATTGCATATTTCCTAGCACTTTTGAAGTTTTTGTGAAATTGGATGGCCACTATTTCATTTAGGGAATTATTGAAAGGTAGAAAGGTATTCTTTAAGGTTCTGAAGAAGAATTTTGCTTTGAACGACAAGATTTAGCTTAAAGGGTCTTGGTGATTTCCCTTATGTAGCAACTAATTTCAAAGTACTAGGTTATTATCAAACTTCCCTCTATTTCATGGTCATTGGTGTAATCTTAGGATCTATTTTAGCTGCTACAACCACCCTCCAAAAATTTTCCTATGCTTTGATTTTGTAGCCTCCCTTCTAAATAATAGCAATTCATCTCGCACCGATCCAGGTATTTGTGCTTCAACTGGGATTTATTCTCTTCATTTGGGATTTTGTTTGCTTACTTAGCTCATTTTCGAACCCACAAGCCAATCTCTTGATTTGGTATTCCCGCATTTATGGGCTTGGCTTAGAGAACTACACAATCCTTGAGGGAAGCCAGCCTTGCTCTTCAGAATTATGCAATCACGACTAACAACAGGGCTTATGCCCATGAATTGCACAGAACATGAGAGGCAACCCAGAGCCACTCATCCCAGAAATTATGTAGAACCCACTATGCTTAGAAACTATGTAGTGTATGAGCCAAAGTGTTGCCCAGTCCTTCCCAGAACTGTATAATCTTTCTAGGAGATGCATGTCAGGTTTCCCCCCCAGAAAAGAATGAAACTAAAGGGAGAAAAGCATCCTTATCCTTAGAGGTACATTTCTATCCTTAGAAGTTTCTACTAAGTTTCGCTTTTGTCCTTGATCTCACACATGTGCATCATAAATTCCAATTTGCACAATTATATGTAATGGATGCCTCTAGAGCTCATTTGTACATTTGATCATAAAGCTCTAGCATTTTTAAGGATATCAAGGATCCTTCAGAGCATTGTCATCTCTTTTCTGGGTGAGTTTTTCTTATATCATATTTTGGCACATTTTTTATCACTTTTCATTGTTTAGCTTGTGAGAGTGTCATTTCACTTGTTTCGTTGACTAACTACTGGCATTTTTTGACTTGTTTTAGTTTGTAGAAGTCTTGTTTCAAGTTATAGGTTGCCTTTTCCAAGTGTTGCATGAATTTTCCCATTTTTCACCAACAGTCACCGTTGTGGCAACTCTCTTCACATGCTTCATTTTCCTTCAGTTGAATCAACTGTAGCACTTGTTTCATAGGCATGCATCAACACTTAGTCAAATATGCACTCAACATCACACAATCCTTTAGATCTGCTCGATTTTCACACTCCCCATGAGTAGATCTGGGCTCCCCTTGCCCAGATCTCAAACTTTACTACATGCACTGCACAATTTGGGAGCTCAAGGCCTCTACCTTGGCTTCTGGAATTGTGCAGAGCCTATCCTAGCTTGGTTCTAACTGCACACTACACAGTTTCAGGAGTGAGTCTCACAGCCTGGCATTGTGCAGTCTCTCTGCTTTGGCCCAGACTGTACTGCGCATTACGCAGTTCCAGTCATCAAGCTTCCACACTGACTGTTGGGATTGCACAATGCACCGTTCCCATAGTGAGTCAGTTACCCCTATTAGTCACAATTACACAATCCCTCTCATTAGATGCCTTGATTTTTTCTTGATCATGTTGTGAAGTTAGATTTGCAAGAGCTAATGTTTGCTTGCCATAAGGGTCCTTTTTGTCCCACAAGTATTGCACTTGAGAAACACTTCTCTCCAGTAGTCATTGTACCATGACACCAAAGAGAGATGCTTCAAGGGAGACCACAAAAAGCAGTACTGGGGAAGCAGTTGAGAAAGCGCTAGTTAACTTTCCAATAGATGCAGACACTCAAATGTTCATAGAAAAGGAGTCAACGTTAACATGGATGAAAGTTTAGTATCCGTAGTAGAAGGCAGCAATCCAGTACAAGATCAGGGAAAGAGGAAGTTTCTAACATTATACAGGGAGAACAAAGCTGCAGATTGAAAGCATATTCGATCTTCATGCAGGAACCTTTGGCATCAGAAGCAAAAGGAAGTAGGCAGCAGAACCGAGATCGTAGAAAGAAGAACAAGAACTAAGGGAAGAATGATTGCTGAGGAGGAAATAAAAGGTATAGAAGTAGAAACAGGAAGAAGAAAAAAAGCAAGGTGCGATGATAGAGCAAAGAACATTCATATAGGTTGAAGAGTTGGAACAACTAGTAACAGAGGAGAGTGAACAAATTCATTAAGGAAAGGGTGATAGTGTCAGACACCAGGAAGCATCCATATGCCCTTTCCGAAGCCAAATTGGCCTACGCAGGAGCAAAAAGATCAAATGTTAAGCAACTAATGGACGAGAATGAACAATTGGAAAAGAATTTGTATGTTGTAAGGTAAGAGGCAAAGAAAATCTGAGCATTAATGCAAAATGCAATTTTCGCAATGGGGGAGATGAGGAAAGCAATACTTGCTGAAGTATCAAGACCTGAGGATACCATTCAGAAGCTCTATGATGGATTTGTCATCATGCATAAATCATTTTTCCATGTAAATGGCCTACAACATCAGAGCAAAGAGTTTGTTCAAACTCTCAAGAACATACATGTTGCTATCGCCCATGTACAAGAGTGGGCAATACGGTACAAAGGGGCCCCACTTGACTTAGTTAAGAAGATGAAGCCACAGGTAAATCTGGAGAAAGAAAATGTTCGGATGTTGATCCAGAACTATGAACAACTTGCCCTAATCATCAGTAGCATACAAGCCACATATGTGCGGTTGTACAACAATTTGGATGTCATGATGAGAAAGCACAGGATCCCATCAATTGGTTCCCTCAATGAGACTAAACCCAAGAACCAAGTCCAACTTGAGATCAATGAGTACATGGAGTAGCTAAGATGAGAGGCCACCATGGATGACTTGGAGCTGAACACACATAACATGCAGAAGTAGGTCGGTGGTCTTGTCATGGTAAACACCATGATTCACATGCTTCAAGACAAGTTGGATATAGGTTCCAAGACCATATACACAGATGTTATGGAGGCAAGAGTCTGCTATCAAAAATACACTACCAAATAGTTTGGGGATATTATCTCATAGTACCAAGCTTGGCATGAGTACGTAATCAAGAAACACAAAGTGGAGGTTGGCGAGTTGGTCTTTCACCAAACTTTGGAGTCATATTGTTTTGTCTTGTTAGGTTGTCTCTAGCCTATTTTGTATCACATGGGTACATGTGGAAAATGTAATATTATTTGTAGATATGTTGTAAGTGAAATTACAAATGTCATTAGTGGAATCTAAAAGGTCATCATATTATGTAATGAGTTATTTCTGAAGAAGTTGAAGAGTCACGAGAGTAGTCAAAGAGTCACAAAGGGGAATGTCAAGGGTCACCCCACCCTTTCTTATAAATATAACCTCATAACTAATAGAAAGGGGATTTTGAGAGCCAAGCTTTTGGCTAGGTGTAGGCTTAGAGAAGGATTTGGAGTATTGTGATGAGCCTTGGCTTCTCCACAATGTAGAGCGAGTATACTTCTTTGGAGGAGCAAGTGTTATTCAATGTAATGTTCCACTATTGGGGCTAGTGGTTGTAAATGGTGTATGTATAGAGGGAAATTCCACCTATAATAACAATAAGAGAGATAACACACTTTCAAGCATATCTTTTTATTGTAGTTGAATTATTCTGATTGCTTTAGGAATGTATGTTGTTTAACTTATGCATTTTCTTATGAACTATTTTGTTTGCAATTTTATGAATCTAGTTGAATGTGTGTTTTTGGATTAACCCGTCACTTTAATTTGTGGACTATTCCACATTTTAGATTGTGATGTCATTCCGCTCATGTGTTCCTTTTGAGTTGTGTACTGTTATAGGATTATAAGGGGCACACTTCCTTTTCACCTACGTCTATTAGAACCCCCATGCATCTCACTTGACTTGTTGCAAGGTCATATACTTGCTTCAGCCCAAAGTTAGCATACTTATCTCTGCGTGCTATCGTGGTCAAGGAATTACATTACCACCCACAGTTGGGACTCCTACACCAAATGGTCTGAGGTCTAATAGGTACTTCTTACTGGGGAGATCCCCTCAATATTGGCGAGTCCAGCACTGTCAACATTTTTGGTGCTAGAAGGAGGGCCAGATGACAAGCTGAGCCCTTGAAATCTTTTTTTATTCCGCACCCATTTCATAACTTCTTCCATAGTAAACTCCCAACATGTTTTTCCAGAGACACAAAACTACAAGTGTTAGCGAATATCATTGATGACTTGTCACATATTAATTTTAATGGCGAGGGTGAAACAACCTTGCTTGAGCATACTAAGTGTTTTCTTCAATTTTGCACACAGCACAACATCTTCGATGAGGATGTTGCATGTAGGTTATTTATTCTCACGTTCAAAGGGTGCATAAGGAAATAGTGTTACACATTGACTAATGCCTCCATTCACTCTTTCAAACACTTTGTCACAAAATATTCCCATGATTTTGGCAGATCTGATCACGAACATCTGTGCAAAAAAATTTAGAATTGCGAAAATTATGTGATGAATGGTTACACCATTTTCACAATCATTTTGTACATATTTGTTGTGAAATTCCAGAAAATTAAGTTGATTGGGATATCCTAACTAGAACATTTCTACATCTTGTTTTCATTTCATTAACTTCTCAAGACTTAGAATATTTCAAGTCACTCCTAGCTTATCACGAGGCTAGAGCTTCCACATCTCTGATAGACAAGGATGTTGTTCCAAATAACCCCCCATCTTCTTCTCATCAAAAAACTCTAATGCCACAGGTTGAGGTGGAAGAAATTCAAAATCTATTTGTTGATCTATCACCTTCTCTTCCCATATCACATGGTCAGGACCCTTGCACAATTTTGGACTACAAGCCCGATGTATGTAATGAAAATTTTTCCGCTTATTTTCCACCCTTCATTCCCTGTGATCCTCCAAATTGCAAGATTTTGTGTTCATTTGTTTGAAATATTTTCTTTCATGTTCATGAGGGCCAGTTTTTGGATGGAGTTGTTGTTGAGCAACCAAACTGTGATATCAGTTGTAATGAGCATGTCCAGAAGTCAAGAGTCGAAGAAGAATCTGCAATGAAGGGTGATCCTATTCCTTTTGTAGCTCTTCCACACTATCCTCACACTGTCAGTGATTCTGTCATTCCTATTGAATCATGTGAGATTTTAATTTCTAATCATATTAATACTTCCAATCATTCACGAAATTTGTGGAATGGTATTTTCTTCATCTAAATGTGGAGATGATGTGGAGAGTTTTAATTTGTTATGATGGGTCTTCCCAATTCCTCATCATTCCTTCCTAGAAACATAAGGGGTGAAATTTATAATTTTTCATCCTCCCCTCTATAAGGTTCATTAGATCATGAGGATGCTCCCATTGGCAATCTTGAATTTTCTGATTGTGGTTGTTGCACCCTGTTCATTGATTCATCAGGTCATGATGTTGATTCTTCCACTATCAATTTTTCAATGCCACCTATCTTTAATGATCTACGCTCCGATGAGGTGGAAATTCGTCAAGTTGTCAGGAAACTTCAGCCTGAGTTGATGGTTATGTTAGGTTCTCATAGCCTTGAGGTAAGTTCCATGTCTGATTAGAAGAACGTTGAATTTGTTGAGGCTCCTTGTCACTTCATCGCACATATTGAAGATCCTTCTCTTTTACAATTTTTGCATCGTCCATCCATTTTTCACGATCCTATCGCTCAATATTTAGGGGGGTCCTATTTGGTGAGCACCACGATGAAGCAAAATTTTATTTCTTTCTTTATGTTTTCTTGACTTCGTAGTTCAAAATTTTTCATGTGTAAGTCTTTGGCTCACAGTTTGTCAGGACACCATGACATAACCGTGGAATGTCTCACTTTCACTTTTCATTCTTATTTTTCCATGTGTTCATTCAAACTTTAAACATTTTTGTTTACACTATTTTATCTTTCTTGTTTTGTGTGCTACTTGAATATTTTTCTTGACATGTATCCCCTCACCTCCGTAGGCCTACCAATGTGCCAGTGGCTGCATTAGAAATATCACTTTACGTGAGATTAGCCTACTTTTTTCTTAGGTTAGGAATAGGAGTAGTGATTTTCTTGGTTGTTTCTTGATTTTCTTAATTTGTTTTGATTTTTTCTTGCTTCTTTGCTTTGCTTGTTTTCTTTTGCACCCATAGGTTAGTTTCTACATGAAACCGTGTTTGGCTTCTTGGACAAGCACGGTGAAATCCAAGAGGAAATTGTACCACTATCAAAATTTGGTTATCTGTCTATTCCCTCTCTTGTGCCAAAGTTCTCTAACATCTTGAATCTACACTTTTTCAGCCTTACTTCTCAATGCAGTGCAATCTCCCACCTCAATTTTGTATAGGTTCTTCACTCAAACTCATATCTGCTTCACTTTTCCAGTAGCTATGTGGCTCAGAAAGGATTTTCCTTTACTGAAAATAACATCATAACCTCTATCCTCAAATACTAATATAGAGATCAGGTTCTTCTTCAACCTAGGTACAAACATAACATCTTTGAGGCGAAGAGGAGAGGATTTCTCCCTCTCAAAGGTGACAATACCAATTCCTATAGCATTGTACCTCCCATCATCCCCCATTTTGATATGCATATGGAGATCCTTCTCCTCCACGCTACTGAAAAACTCATTGTACCTAGTCATATGGAACGAGGAATCAAAACCAAGGTAGCACACACTCCCCATAATAGTGTTGGCCATGCATGCTATCAGGGTGAAGTTTAATTCAAATTGTGAAGCCAATGCTTCACCTATTGCTCCTCTTCAAGGCTTCTTGGTATACTTCTTGTGTAGAAATTTTGTGGCATAGTGCCCGTATTCATGGTAGTGGAAGCATTTTATCTTTCTCAAGTCTTTCTTCTTGCCATTATCTTAGCTAGATTCATGTTTGATTTGGGTCTTCTTTCATTTTCCCTTCTTCCCCTTTCCAACCAATGCAAAATTATCTTCATCCTCAGATTTGGATGATGCTCCATCCATTTTATTTCTCTAGAACTCCTCTTGAACCAAATTAGACCACAACCTTTCCCAATTTGGTAATTTCCCCTTCCATTCACAAAGTCCTAATAAATATGCCACGATTTTGGAAGGCCTAGAAGATCTAGGCTCACTAGGTCATCTTCTACAACATTCACCCCAACCCCTCCAAGCTCATCTCGAACTTGTGCAAACTTGTAGAGATATTGTGGAATAATGTCATTCTTCTACATTGTAATGTTTTGAATTTTATCTTTCAGGGCCAATTGTCTATGGTCACTGCTAGTTTCGAATAGCTCAGTCAATGTCTTCCACATAGAAAACGATGTCTCTTTTCCATGGATATTTGAGGCCCCATGGTCTCTCACACCTTCTAGAAGAATTCCCCTAGCCTTTACATTATCCTTCTTCCATTGGGCTAAATCTTGTGCATTAGATTGTTGGGGTTTTGCAATGTCAGTTTTAACATATTCTAACACACCATTATCATCAAGCACTACTTCCATTCGATCCTCTCAGGCTATGAAATTTGAGCTACCCTCCAGGAATACTCCAATCTCAGTCCGTTGAAAGACATTCTCCCAATCCCGAAGAAAAAATGTTGTACTAAAGCTACAAATTGAAATTCTTGAGATACAAGTTTAGAATACTTGTTCTAATGTGATTTCAGGGCTTTTATTCCATGTATAAATTTGATAGAAATTGCAACTACTCAAGATTTCAAACTAAAAAATAAGGGAGACAATTCTACCCTACTAATATGTGGAATGGAAATAACAATTTAGAACAGAGTTGTCTATAATGCGACTTTTTGGAGATTCCGGTGACGGAATCCGGTGGAAGAAATGAGGTTAAATATTGATTTTTAGCAGTTAAAATGGTTTTTTAACTGCATATTTGGATTCAGCGCCCTGAAAAACCCCTGGGAGCGTTTGATTGGGCAGAAACTAGCTATCAAACTTGGGATTCCAATGAATTGCTGCCGGATTTTGATCGGAAAATTCCGCGGGAAAGACTTTCAAAAAGTCGCGTTATAGACTACTGCATTTAGAAAAACATGCATAGACATGCAATAAGACAAACCACAAGTAAACAATAATTTCTAAGGGAACCCAACTAGGAAAATCCCTCAAGTCTCTTTTCATTAATCAGTTGAATAGAGAAAATATTACAATTTCTTGCTCCAGCTTTGAGCACAACCTGCAAAAGAATAATTGTTCTCCCTGTTGAATGGGAAAATATGGCCAACACATAGCCACTTATTTTATCCTTCAGCCTTCTATTTCCTTTCATTGTTTCTGAGGGAATTATCCCATAAAATATAGCAATTTCCTCCTATTTCCTTGTGCAATTCCCAAGGATTGATCTTTTGACTCATGCAACACATGTACACTCAAAACTAGTCCACAACTGATGTTACACTGCCTTGTCATCCCACTTCAGCTGAGGAATTTGAATTGCTTGCATGCAATAAACACATTTCAATAAGATCGGAAAAAAATGATTACATAGAAATCACTAGAATTGATTTTTTTGGTTATTTTGAAATTCTAGATCCACTATTTAATTCCAAATTTAATAAAATACGTGTTATTAACTACTTTGGGTCGATTGATCAGTTAAATGACAAATATCTGAGTTAGACTATTGTCCCATTGCATGATTGACCTTCAACTGACTCTATCAATAATTAGAGGTCAATTAATTGAATACAATTGAAAATAATTGAACTAAATTGCTAAAATTTAGAAATGAAACATGCATAGCTAAACCTATTGGGAATTTTGCAAAAATAATTTTGAATTGGTTTATTTTAACAAAATCAAAAAAGTAAAAGATGAGGTGCTTTCCTATATTTCCTTATATGGTAGAATGAGTTAACTAATTCACATTTAACTTGAGAGTGATTAAGTTAGTAATTTTATTTACATAAATATAAATATACATTTTTTTTAATTTATTATTATGTTGACAGTGCTGGACCTGCGAACATGTAAGGGGATCTTACCGGTAAGAAGTCCCAGCTAGACCTTAGACTGTTTGGTGTAGGAGTCCCAGTAGCGAGTCATACAGTATGGCCTTGACCATGGTTGCGCACAGAGGCAAGCAGGATTTCCTTGTTGGTAGTAAGGGTGTGACCTACATAGCAAGCCAAGGAAGGTGCATTAGGGGTTCTGACACACATAAAGGGGAATGAGTGCACCCCTTAGAAACCTGTGGAAACATGTAGATTGAAAGGGAACACATGAGCAAAGATACATCACAAGCTAGAAGGCAGGGAAACAAATTATCCAAAGTTATGGTTAAATCAACATCACATCACTGTAAGATTCATACATACATATATAGAAAGAGTCCATACATACATGTGTAAGCAAACAACTACATATATTATTAGAGTAGCCAAGATAGCTGAAATACAATAACAACGTATGCATGAAACATGTTGGCTCTGTTATATTAAGAGTGAAACATCCAATAATACAATGCAACCATGACCAACCACTAGTTCCGATAGCGGAACGTTACAGTCACTACCGACTACTCCTCCAAAGAGATATACTAGTTTTTCACTATGGATAAGCCAAGGCTCATTACAATGAACTCCAAGCGTTCTCTAAGATACACCTATAGGAATTTTGGCTCCCAAAAGCCTTTACAATGATGTATGAGGTTCTTTAAATAGAAAAGGGTGGAGTGACCCTTGACATTCCCCTTTATGACTCTTCACCTACCGTCATGACTCTTCAACTCCTACATGATTGTTACATTCTACTATCGACACTTGTTCTTTTACTTTTACAAGATGTTACATTAAAATCTACACATGTGCTCATGTGAGAAAAGATAGGCTTGAGTAAGCCATGCAAGACATCACTAAGACTCGAACAGCTGTGAGAAGACCAACTCTTCGAAATCCTCGCGATGATCGGCGGTTTTGAACTGATGCCAAGCTGTGTAGTCCATGATGGTGTCCATGTACTCTATGGTGACATCCTTCTGGAAGCGAACTCTTGCCTCTGTTGCATCCGGGTACACTAATTTTTCTCCTCTATCCAGCTCGTCTGATATCATGCGCATCATATTCTTGAGTGCAACATGACCAGAAAAATACTGATGCATAGTGTATGTGTTGATCTCCAAGTTTGTGCTAGTGGCTATGTGCATCAACTCGTCGAATTGAATTTCCAGCTCTAGTCGGACCTAGTTCTTTGTCTTTTCCTCGGTGAGTGTGCCAATGGATGGGATCGCATGCTCGCACAATGACATCCATGCTCCTAAACACACGTGCATGCGATTGACAACAATGCTCACCCTGTCTGCTCTATGCCAGCTGTTGGCATAGGTCCATAACCTTTATAGGTGTAGTTTCATCCGTTTGTGCATGTTACGCCTCTTGATGTACCTATTCCCACTGCACCTCCTTCTCTCCATTGAACAACACTTATACTACCTTGAGTTGCCGTTTCAACTCCTTCAACCCCTTCTTTGTTTCTTCTATCCTCTTTGCACAATCCTCTTGTCGTGTTGTCGCCTCTTGGCCTTAATCTCCAAAGCTTCTTTCATCACAAGCGGATCTGCTTTTAGCTTACAACTTTTCTCCGCCTCTGTGTTGTCAAAAACCTTCCCCTTGACTTGGTCGTGCACGACTCTCCTATCCTCTGTTGTTTTTGTTGATGGTGTTGTTGTCTACGATGTCGTGACCATTTCATTTTCATATCCTTGTCCATGAACAACTTGGTGTTTTCATGGATAGGAAAGTGTTGAAATTTCTAAGTATTACATGTTAGAAATTTTATTTGTATTCTTTGGTTTATTTCTCCTACTTGTTAATTACGAACAAATTATTTAAACATATAAATATCAAAATAAAAACAATACAGTCTCAACTATCCACAGATCAACAACTGAAAGAAATAGCAAACACACAAGTGACACTATTATTTTTGGACATCTCGTCCCCGAAAAAAACCCAACTTGGGAAAACCAGTGAAACAATTTTTAGGTTTATTCTATTATGCAATCTATCCTTGAGTACAACTGGGTGCCAAACCATCTCACCTGACAGAGAAAATAATCCAACAGTAATACCTCTTTATTCGGAAGCAGATATTAAAAAAATATGCCCGACGAAACCCTCTCCAGCAACCTCTGAAGCTCAACGTCAGCCTACCTGGCCTCAACATCAGCCCAAAACCCTCTGCAACATCCCTCTGAGGCACTATGCAGTCTCTATGTCCCTCTACGTCACTCCTGCTGCCCTCTACGTAGATGGCGCAAGACCTTCTGGCCTTTGCACAGTCTCTTCTAGATCCGTGTGGCTCCCTCTTGCTTAGCATTAGCCTCTCTCTACTTTTGCGCTGGTCTCTCGGCACTATCGCTGCCTCTTTGTCTAGTACTCACTTCCCCTCACTACAAAGTGATCACTGATTCGACTTTTCTTAGCAAACCCCGCTCTAGAAAATTGAATGAATCATCACTCTATTTTGTTCTCCAACTCACCCTCAAGCCTCCTCTTATACTTTTCCTGTTGGTCCTTCAACGGTCAAGATTACATCTAAAATCAATGACTAAGATTATATTTGGCTTTATCCATGTCATTTAGAACCTTCTAATCCAGTTTTATATTAATACCCATTAATATTTAATTTTCCCTAAGTTTAGACTTAGGAACTCCATTACAAATATTAATTATTTGAATATCTCCTAAACTAGGCAGAATCTCCCCTAACAATTTCTCGGTCTTGGAGATCTCATGTGCTTTATCCTCTCCACCAATTTTCATGGATAGAGAATATTTGATGCTATCCCAAACCAACACTCCCTCTTAACGAAGACTATGCTCTAGTAATATTCTACACTGAGCATCACTCTGATTATACGGCACTAGTAACTGTGTCGATGCTAGGCCTCTCTGCTCAACATCCTCTGCACTGCTACATCCTATACTACTACCCATGGCCCTACCACTTCCACTACTGCATCTTTACGGTAGCTCCCTCTGCATCCATGTTGTTGCTGGTCCTTTCTCCTAACACTGCATATGCACAGCAACCCCCTCTCGTCATGTTGGATTGTGCTACTACTTACTGTTATTGCACTATAACTTAGTTACTGAGAAGTGCGTAACTAATCCACCCAACTATTGACATCCCTGCCAGGCTAGAAACACTCCCAATGTTGAAGCTCTCTCTGCTGCTATCAAGTGCTCCCTCTACTACCTTTGCATTGCTGCAACAACTCCCTACCTCTTACACTACTGCAAACCTCTCTGTGCCATCCTGCACTATTGCAACCTCCTATGTGCCTCTCGCACTGATACAACCTGCTAGCTCTGCGTTGCCGAGGTCTACCGTAGTGTAGCACTCTCTGTCACTTCATCCTCATCCATTTCCACTAACATCCGCCAGTCATGCTACTCTCTCTTCGGGGCTCCCGTAGCAAGGATCTGATCCAAGAGTTTGGGTACCTTAAGGATCTTGCTCCTCATTGCCTTTAGTCCTCATGTCTACAGCTCAATGTCTCCCCACCTCTTCTCTAGAGATACATGAGCACTCATGGCACAATCTTCATCTTCCTCTACCTACTTTTCCACCTTCACTGGCGCTACCTTGGAGTCAGACGCCTCTCCCTTAGTCTTCTTTCTCGGACACTGGTTTGCATAATGCTCCAGTTCCCTACAGTTGAAGCACTTAATCTTGGGGAGGTCATTTTTCTTCCTCTTCTCCTGCTTCCCCACAGATGCCAGATCTCCATCTTCTTCCTCTTCCTTCTTAATCCAGATTCCTTGGTTGCTACTTCCTGTCTTGGATAGCTGTCTGATCTCTTCTAGCAAAGAGATGACAACAATTATTCCCAATCTGGAAGATTCACCCTGCCCAGAATGCTATGGAAAAATGTTTCCCACTCCTTGAAGACCTCGTTTAGGGTGGTCATTACCATCAACTCCTGATCTGGCGTGGCCCCTATGGAATTCAGTTGGTCCCGAATCTCCTTCAATCTACCAAGGAAGTGATCTATTTTCTCTCCCTTCTACATTTGGTATGACTGCAATTGATTCTCAAGTAACATATTCCTTTGCATGGAAGTATGTTGGTATAATGTCTTCAAGGCATCCCACATTTCCTTTTTCGTCTCCTTCTCAGAAATATGTTAAACCACATGATCCTTGACCCCATTAAGGATGATGCATTTCACCTTGGCCACTTCCTCCTCGTACTTTACATTGTCAGCCAGGTCAACTGAGATAGCCATTGTTCTCAAGGTTAAGGCATTGATGTGATTTCTATCTAGAATGGATAAGATCCTGGCCTTCTAGACCACCAAGTTGGACGCCCCGTCTAGCCTATCTTGATGCCTCAGTCAATTGATGGCCATCTCTTTGCTCTTCCTTTCGACTCCTCCGAGTCTCTACTTCCCTCTGGAAGTTCTCTCTTCAACTCCCTCTGATTCGCTACTTCCCATTTGGAATTTCTCTGCTAGACTCCCTCTAAGTCTCAATTTCCCTCTTGGAAATCCACCCTCCAACCGTCGAGTCGCACCTCTCCGATCTCCTATGCACCTGCAACACTGATCGAGATTCCTTGGCTAGAAATCCACCTCAGTAGCAACTCCCTCTACCTTGTTTTTTCCCCGTTAGGTATTGTTCTATCTCAAAATCAACAACACCCCACTAGCTCTACTCCTTGTAAACTACCCACAGCTTCCTAAGCCCCAACAACTAAATGATTGAGCCTCTAGGCTTTGCGCAATCCTGACACTTGTTGAAGTTCTCTCCATGCCAACTGCGTCAACCCTCCTGGAATCTGTGTGGCTCTTTGTGAGCCTTTTTATGCACTTCTCAACCTTTGCATTGACCTCTCTCTTGCCCAAACTAATGACGCAACACCTCTACGTCAACCCTTCTCTGCCGCTTTCTGTTAGGAACAAATTTAGTCACTCAAGACAACAGTTTCTACGGAAAATGCTCTGCTTCAGTTGGTGCGTTCATCTCTCATGTAATTTTCATCCACCCTCTGGTACCATGTTGAAATTTCTAAGTATTACTAGTTAGAAATTTTATTTGTATTATCTGGTTTATTTTTCCTACTTGTTAATTACGAACATGTTATTTAAACATATCGAAATAAACACAATACAGTCTCAACCATCTACAGATAAAAAACTTAAAGAAATAGCAAACACACAAGTGACATCGTTATTTTTGGACATCTCATCCCAAGAAAAACCCACCTTGGGAAAATAGGTGCAATAATTCTAAGGGTTAGTTTATTATGCAGTTTATCCCTAAGTACAATTGGGTGCCAAACCAGCTCCCCTGACAGAGAAAATAATTCGGTAGTAATAACTCTCTATTCAGAAGCAGATATTCAGAAAATCTACCCCACAAAACCCTCTCTAACAACCTTTGAAGCTGAGCATCAGCCTACCTGGCCTCGACGTTAGCCCAGACCCTTTACATCAGCACTCTGAGGCACTGCGAAGCCTCTACGGCCATTTGCATCACTCCTGCTGCCCTCTGCGTGGATGACGCAAGCCCTTCTAACCTCTGCGCAATCCCTTTCAGCTCTGTGTGGCTCCCTCTAGCTTAGCGATTGCCTCTCTCTGCTTCTACGCTGATCTCTTAGCACTATCTCTTCCTCTCTGTTGAGTACTCACTGCTCCTCACTGCAAACTGATCACTGATTCGACTTTCTCAGCAAACCTCACTATAGAAGATCGAATGATTGATCATTCTGGTGAGTTCTCCAACTAACCCTTAGGCCTCGTTTTATACTTTTCATGTTGGTTCTTCAACGACTGAGATTGCATCTCTAATCAACGGTTAAGATTAGATTTGGATTGATCCATGTCATTTAGAACCCTCTAACCTAGTTTTATATTAAATACCCATTAATATTTTATTTTTCCTAATTTTAGACTTAGGAACTCCATTAAAAATATTAATTATTTTAATATCTCTTAAAGTAGGTAAAATTTGCCCAAACTTTTTCTGGGTCTTAGATATGTCATTGTTTTAGCCTCTCCACCAATTTTCATGGCACATCTGATACTACCCCAAATTAATAGCGATCTCATAGACACTTGTTCAACTCCATCTCGAGTTGCGCTCTCAATGGTGTCCTTTGACTCTGCTCCCTGGGAAGCCATGTACATGTATTGCTGAGAGGCAGACGAACACCTGTGATACCCAAAGACATAGAAACACTCATGGGAAGCAATATGTTAGATGAAAACCAAAACAAAATAGAGGGCTGACATGCAACGTACCTGTGTGACTGTCTGTGAAGTTTGCGCAATTTTCACCAGGAGGCTAGGAGACTAACTACTGGTAGTGCACAAGGCACAATCCAGGCTATTAGGCGGCTGACTAACTGTTGGAGCTGCACAATGCACAGTCTAGCCTAGCTTACTAAGGATGGAAATTGTGCCACTGGGGCTTCACTAGGGGAGCAATACCATAGCACATGGGTTCATATTGGGGGATATTTATTGAGGAAAAAAATGACATAATATATTGGGGGATATATAGGGGGTAAAGGGGGTTTATACTGGCAGGTATAAAAAACAGAGCTCAAAGTTAATGAAAAATTATAAAGGGGTATAAAAAATGTTAAAGAAAAAATGGATACCTACAATATCTAGTGAAAGTAGGGGTTGTTTAAATTAGGAAGGTGTATTCGGTTTGTATTTGTAGGGGGTTAAATAATGTGATTTTTAGAGGTATTTTCCAATATGTAGTGAAGTTAGGGGTATTATTTAGTATGCCACAAACGCACGTGATATGCCATAGGTTCATTGAGTGAGGTCCACGTGAACTGTGCAATTTTGAATTAGCAATGGCATGTAAATCCAACAAATTGCATTGCGTAGTTTCTGGGGCTAGTTGGGCACTATCTCCTAGAATTGCGCAGAAAAAGCCCGGGGGTTAGTGATGGCTAGTTTTGCACATTTTCTAGGAGGAAGGCAGAGCCTTCATTCTCAGGGATGCGCATTGATGGTTGGGAAATGAAATGTAGTGGCCTGCGGCTTTGCCCGAGCGTGCGCCCCACCTCCTCACGAAAATAACTAAGTATGGAGCCACCATCGCATATGGGTGCATGGGTTATGGAGGTGTTTATATGTGGTGGGGAGATAAACGGTGAACGACCGAGCCGACATGGGCGAGGGGTGTTCATCAAAATAATGAGGGCATCAGCTTGAGAAAAGGGGGCGTTATATTATAACTTGTGGGGTTGACTTTCAAAGCCGACACCCCTCACACTTGGGCTAGAGAGCGTATATAGATGTGAATGCAAGGCTCATTTGGAACATCATCGAACACATCTCATTCACATAGCGGTGGAGCATGGATAGCGCAGGTGCCGCAGCAAAGAGATGCGCCCGCCAAGCCGGGCACGGGACGGAACGACATACAGGTTTCGGTAGCGCGTTTGGGGTTACACTCAGCCACGGGTCGAGGCGTGGGTAAGGCTGTGCACGAGGTGCGCCCGCCCGCCCGACACCGGTTCGTGCGGACATATATATAGCAGGTGGCGTATTGGCGGTGGGCTGTGCGCGGGTGCGCCTGCGCAACCAACAGTTCGTGTAGTGGATATATATAGTGGTTGTTGTATACTATGGTGGGCTGTGCACGGGGTGCGCCCACCCGCCCGGTGAACGGGTCGTGCAGCAGGTATATATATATATCGGTGTGTATTGGTGGTGGTCTGTGCATGGGGTGCGCCCACCCGCCCGACGAAGGATCGTGCAGCAAATATATACATATATCAGTGTGGTATTTGGCGGTGGGCTGTGCACGGGGTGCGCCCACCCACCCGGTGAACGGTCGTGCAGCAGATATATATACATATCGGTGTGGTATTTTGCAGTGGGCTATGCATGGGGTGCGCCCATCCGCCCGGTGAACTGTTCGTGCAGCAGATAAACAACAGTGGGTAATAGGTATCGGCGGTGGGCCATGCACGAGGTGCGCCCATCCGCCCTACGTTCGAACGACTGTTGGGTATTGGCAAAAGGCCGTGCACGGGGCGCATGAAGATTGTTTCTAATCGGTTTGAGGAGTCTTGGCAGACCGCCGTGCGGGTGCGCACGGGCGGTCGCCCTCCCAAGTTTTAAAAATATACATTGTAATGAAATATGGAATTATTACCATGTTGCCATAATAATATTGTTGTGTTGGATTTATTATTAAGCATTGTTGATGTTTTTCTAAATGCTTTAATGTTATAATTCATAAAGACTGTTATTTGTAAAGGCATAGTCCGTAAAGATTATTAACCTCTTAATAGCTTAGGTGGTGCCGCACCCGCCCAATAAGAAAAAAAAAGATTGGAGGCATGACAGGTGGTATCAGAGCCATGTTGCTCATGACAGGTGAAGCAGATAAGACTATGGAGAAAGCATGGGTGAACAGCTTGGGGTTCGTAGACTTGGTGGTTCATGGGAAAACCATCCAAGCTCTTGTGGACACAGGGGCCACCCACAATTTCATGATGACACGGTTGGCTAGAGCTGTTGGGCTGACAATCCTTCCATCCGATATGGAATTCAAGGCAGTGAACTCCAAGGCCAAGGTGATGGGGTTGGCACACGAAGTGCCGGTACAAGCAGGAGACTGGACGGGTCAGTTGGACTTCACGGTGATGGAGATGAACGACTTCGACGTAATACTTGGGCAAGATTTCTTGAAGGGCAACAAGGCTATTGTTGTTCCCTTCTGCGATGAGGTGGTGCTGGTGGGGCAGACATAGACTTGGACCTTGCCCACACATAGGCAAAGGAGGGAGGTCAATGTGCAGCATGTCTCTACACTAAGTTTGGAAAGGGCCATGAAGGAATCCGACATGGAGACATATGCGGTGGTGTGCAAAGGAGTCGATGGTGATGAAGAGGAGATGCCTATTCCAGCCGAGATTTTTGATGTGCTCGCCGAATATACAGATTTGATGCCTGAAAAGCTCCCAAAAAAACTTCCACCAAGGCGTGCGGTAGACCACAGCATTGAGCTTGAGCCTGGGAAGGAACCCTCAGCTAAAGCACCTTATCGGCTGTCTGGACCGGAGTTGGAGGAATTGAAGCGGTAGCTAAAGGAGTTAGCTGATGCCAGATTCATTAGGCCTTCAAGGTCCTCTTATGGAGCTCCAGTATTATTCCAGTGGAAAAAGGATAGCAATGAGCTAAGGATGTGCTGTGACTACCGTGCATTGAACAAGCAAACGGTGAGGAACAAATATCCTTTACTATTGGCTGCAGATTGCTTTGACAAGCTTGTGAAGGCTCGGGTGTTTTCCAAGCTGGACTTGAGGCATGGTTGCTATCAGGTACGGATTACCGAAGGAGACGAGAATAAGACCGCAATCGTAACAAGGTATGGCAGTTTTGAGTTCCTTGTTATGCCGTTTGGGTTATGCAATGCTCCTGCGACATTTTGTACTTTGATGAATGATGTCCTACAACTGTACTTGGACTCGTTCGTGGTGGTATACCTGGATGATATAGTGGTTTACAGTGATAAGTGTGTGTTCGCTCTGATAGAGATACCGTTCCTTGGGCACATCGTTGGACAGGGGTACATACGAATGGAGCCGAGCAGGGTAAAGGCTATCGAAGACTGGGTTGAACCGAAGAATGTCCATGACATGAGAGTGTTCTTGGGTATGACCAACTACCAACGAAGGTTCGTAGAAGGTTACTCCAAAGTAAGATCAGCACAGACGGACCTACTAAAAAAGGACAAGAAGTGGTGTTGGACAGAGAAATGCCAAAAGGCATTCGATGAGTTGAAGAGGAGGATGGTTACAGCACCGGTACTAAAGCTACCTGACTTCGGGAGACCGTTCGAGGTACACACAGATGCTTCAGATTTTGCCATAGGGGGAGTTCTTATGCAAGACGAGCATTCGGTGGCCTATGAGAGTCAGAAGTTGCAGGATAGAGAGCGGAGGTATCCGGTCCACGAGAAGGAAATGACTGCTATCATCCACTGTCTTCACATATGGAGGCACTACCTGGTTGGGAAGCCTTTTGTTGTCAAGACTGACAACGTTGCAGCTAGTTACTTCGCATCACAACCAAAGCTTTCAGCGAAGCAAGCTCGGTGGCAAGACTTCTTGGCAGAATTGGTCATGACTATCGAGTATCGACCAGGTAGACACAATGCAGTGGCGGATGCCCTTAGCAGAAAGGGGCAGCTTGCAGCATTGGAGGAGGAAGACCGGGCAACAAGGGGTAGGAGTCGAGTTCAGATGTCAGAAGAGATGCAGAATAAGATCAAAGAGAGTATTGGAACCGATGCTTTGGCACAAAACATAGTGAAGCAGGTAAAGGAAGGGAAGACACGAAAGTTCTTCCTAAGGGAGGGGTTCCTGTTCTTTGGAAACTAACTCTATGTTCCAAAGTCATCCGGACTCAGGAGACACCTTTTGAAGGAATGCCACGACTCTCCGTGGGCAGGTCACCCAGGGCAGCATCATTCTTTGGCACTATTGGAGAGAGGATTCTTTTGGGAAAAGATGAGAGAGGGTATGGAGGAGTACGTGCATACGTGCATCATTTGTCAGCAGGACAAATCGGACAATCAGAGACAGGGAGGATTACTACAACCTTTACCAATTCCAAAGAGACCATGGATGAGTGTCTCAATGGACTTCATCACTCAACTTCCACAGGTGCAGGGTTATAATGGGATTATGGTCGTGGTCGATCGTTTTTCCAAGTATGTTGTCTTTGTTCCTACAAAGATACCTTGTGGAGCTGAGCGGACAGCGGAATTGTTCTTCAAGAACATAGTGAAGTATTGGGGAATACCACTGAGTATTGTGTCGGATAGAGATCCGTGATTTACAGGAAGATTCTGGACTACATTGTTCAAGTTGGTCGGGACAGAGTTGTTGATGAGTTCGAGTTACCATCCGCAGACAGATGGGCAGACCAAGAGGATCAACGCACTACTGGAGGACTACTTGCGGCATTATGTGACAGCTGATCAAAAAAATTGGCCCGAACTCTTGGATATTGCTCAGTTCAGTTACAATATTCAGAAGAGTTCCGCAACGGGGTATTAGCCCATTTGAGCTGGTAAATGGACAGATGCCGGTTGCACCACACACCGTGGTAACGGGAGGCTTCTTAAGGAACCCTCATGCGAAGAGATTCATGAAGGCTTGGGAAGAGACCTTGGAGCTAGCACGGTTACGCTTGCACGAAGCTGCAAGGAGAATGAAAAAGTATGCTGATCGTAAGAGACGAGAGGCGCACTTTGATGTAGGGGATATGGTGTTCCTCAGAATCACCGGAGAGCAGTTTCAGCCGGCCAAGGGGACGACAAACAAACTGACACGGAAATATGAGGGAGCATTCCGAGTAAAGAAGAAAGTGGGAGAAGCTGCTTATGAACTAGAGCTTCCGCGCCATATGAACATGAAACACCTAGTTTTTCATGTGATTCAATTGAAACGATGTCAACTTGATTCAGACCATCCAGAGAGGGTCGAACCGACAAGGGGGCCAGCAGGAATTGTGGACAAACCTGGACTAGAGTTGGAGAAGATTGTGAGTCTCAGAACTACTGGTGTTGGTTGCCACCGACGATGGGAATTCCCTTGCAGATGGAAGGATGCACCGGAGGAGGAGAGCTGGGAGACGGAGGATTCGCTTTGGAGATGGAAGGACAAGATCGCGAAGTATGACAGAAAATTGAGGAGGAGAGCAGGGATTGTCGGGACGATAATGACTTCAGGTGGGGGAGAATGTAGCGGCCTGCGGCTTTGCCCGAGGGCGCGCCCCACCTCCTCACAAAAATGACTAAGTGTGGAGCACCATCGCATATGGGCGCACGAGGGAGAAAGGTGTTTCATATGCGGTGGGGAGTTAAAAGATGAACGACCGAGCCGACATAGGCGAGGGGCGTTC
>APFE031094929.1:0-11803 GCA_000404065.3 Pinus taeda | reverse complement strand
GCACTGACCCGGATTGAACTATTTATTTGCAAGCTGCTCTAAACTACAGAATCCGACAGCAATTTAAGCTGATTTGAATGAAGGTCCAGATGAGTAAGATTCACCAGCCTCGTCACAGATTATATAGTTAACATATAAAATACACCTTATGCCTCCCAGCTATTTTTCACCATAGTTAAAGGAAGCAATATACTGACAAATAAATTAGAAAGCACACTGTAAATAAACATACCCGTTTTTCTAATTCTTAAAGGAAGCAATTTAATCATGTATAAATAAAAAACTCTAAGTAACTAGATTTTCTAACGTGAGTGCTAAAAATAACCTGGTGCGAAAAGAGTCTAATAAAAACAGGCGAAAGGTCTTTCGGGTTCGTGAGGGAAGTTTACACATCTAGATATTATAAACAGTTGAGTACCGCCGTTATCAGAACTCAAAACTCAAAAATCAGATAGGTGAAATCAATTGATTTCAAAAATGGGATGATTGCTATTAAAAGTTCAACAATTGATTTCAAAAATGGGATCATTCCTATTAAAAGTTCACCAGAAAACCTCAGTATTAAAGCATTTTGCGCTTTATGTCAGCTTCAGTGACGACTTAAAAAACAAATGCAATTTGCTCATAAGTAATTTCAATTGAAGCAGAACTTTCCTGTTATCTGTTATGTGGGAGAACATCCAGCGTCAGGAAGGCGTTCTTCTGAGAGGCTAGTTGCGACAACGCTTCAATTTTCTTTTTGGCTTCTTCAATCGGGGATTCAGGCAAGCTCTGCAATATACAATTAAATCTTCATCAATCTCTGCAGAAAGATTCGTCCCGGGTATACAAATAAGGAACATTCTTGAAAACATCATACCTCTAAGTAATTATTAGAAAGGTCGAGCTTGACAAGCGTAGATGATAGATTTTGTACTGTGTCTGGGACTCTGTCGAGGAGAAGTCCGCCCACTGCTTTCCTTGCTAATTCTGGTCGATTCATTTTTATGCAAGCTACTGCCTTGCACATGTTCAAACATCCCAGCATGACATCCCAATGTTCAGCCACGTGTCTCTTGCATGCACATTGACCGGCTGAGAATGAAACAACACACTTCACAAATTCTATTTCTGAAGACAGGAAATGTGCAGAATGGAACTTTGGAAGGCAATACTCGTTAAGTTTATTTAATCAAATCCTTGAACTAAACAAAGAAGATGCTTGTACTGATTATATTTGTAAATCTGGATTCAAGTACATTCGAACATTATTGAAACTGTTTTCTCCGTTGAAATGTCTAAATCTGAAGTAATAAAATTCGATTTTATAATTTAAAAACCAACCAGTTATTAATGTTATTATAGTTACCTGGCTTGTGCCCATAAAAAAAAAGGTGCCACTGGTATAATCCGCCCCTAAATTGGCAGAAACTGCAGAACTGTGCTGCAATTGAGTACAATTATTTGCATCTTCAGCAGGCACGTTCAGATCGAACGTCTCGGTTCTGCTACCCTGCAGTATTCCAATCCCGTTGAAACAATTACTTGAGACTCAACCAGAAGAAATAACTCCCTTTGGAAAGACAGACAGAGTTTAACACAAAACTACTCTGAGATTCGAAGTTGGCGAGAGGAAGGTGAATAATTTGAATATACAATATGCAGCAGCAGCCAAGCCCCAACATCTCCTCACCGTCGACGAGCTTCATGAGTCCTCGGGCATCGCCTCTATTGGGCAATTTGGTAGAGGAGCAGGGTGACCCTGCTGCCACTGCCAGCTATGAATACAGAGGAGATATCCAATATCAACAGCAAGGGGATTCTGAGTCTTCGCAGGCGGCTCCGCCCAAGCAAGTGGCCCAAGCTATGGAGCGTCTTGCTCATTTGGGTCGCCTCATTACCAAAAACTTCTGTGACACACAGGGCATTCATGCACCCTAACTTTCTTAATCAGTTGAGCGTCTGGATCTCTTGGCCTTTGTGGCAGAGCAAACTTGGGACTATTTTGTCTACGCGAACTCATAATTCAACTCGCCTTCCCAATGTTCAGCCAGGTGTCTCTTGCATGCACATGGACCGGCTGAGAATGAAACAACACACGTTAATTTGAAAACCTATGGTCCTCAGAAATGGAATATTCGAAGCTTATTCTATAGCTATATATCCAAGCACATTAAAGTTTGTGTGCAATAAAATAATTTGAAAGAGTGAAGTTAGTCCTCGTATGCTTAATATTGCTACTGAGATTTGGACTTCACAAAATTTAAATAGAGAACAAATTCTACGGCTAATCAAATCGATTAATGGGCACATAAATTTTACAAAAATTTCATGGCCGCAATTTCAGAAAGGTTCAAGTATGGGAATTGCTTATAGTTTTTGCCCATGTGTCTTACCAGGCAATGCTGAATATTATGAGTAGATTTCTACAAAATAATTGTAGCATACTTCGTATAAAAATGAGATCTCTATATTTTCTCAACCACCATTATTAAAGTACAAATTCCAGTTACGCCATTATCCCTTCAGAGTGCTGAGAATTGGAGTCGTAATTTCACTCAGTCGATTTAAGGTAGTCGCCAATACAATAACAATCGATAAGAAAACGCTGGCCGATATCAAACTCAAAACACTGATGGCAACAATGGGGCGAGTGTTGATCAAAGACGATGAGTCTCAATGCAGGTGCAGGTGCATTGTCAAACATTGCTCAGCATATAAACTTACTCAGCATATTGCGGGCTGCAGGCTGCGGCAGGGACTAGCTGCCCCGCAGCCCGTCTTGTTATGTTAATAGTGACCTGCAGAAACAACTATTTTATATCTGTGGAAGTTGAAATATTTTGGAATTGATATGCCTTATTATATTATATAGTGACCTGACAAAATTGTTAATCCCTTATAAAATGTTTATATTAATATTGGTTGTACCATGGTTGCTTTATAGGTTCGAAACATAGTCACATATCGCTAGTTTATGGACCAAAAATAACGGAGCCCGTTCCAGAATCATATCTACCCGTTGAATAGCCCCTTTAATATTTGTTTGATTAAATATTTTTGAAAACCTTGATAGACTGAGATTGTGTATTTCAATACCCTTAGAATTTGTGAATTTAGTATTTTTTTTAATAAAATAGGGTGAAAAATAAGATTAAAAATAAATTAAAATAAAAAATATATAATTGGATATGTAATGTTTAAAATTAAACCAACTTAAATTATAATTATATATATATATATATATATATATATATATATATATATATATATATATTATATATATATATATATATGAATAAAATTGGGTGAACAATAAGATTAAAATAAAATAAATAAAAATATATATTTGGATATGATAATGTTTAAAATTAAATTAATTAAAAAAAAAATTAATGTGTAATTTTCTTAATCATCGAGTTTGTTAGGGTAAAAGAGCTAAAGGGTAAGCTTGTTTTAGGAGACAGGACTCAACTATCAACCCTCTTGTCACTTTTAGGATTATTGCAGATGAATGTCACAATAGTAAAGCCGATCTCTTATGTTGTTTTGCGGACTTTAGAAAAGCTTTCGACATTGTTCTTCATTATAATCTTTGAGAGAGACTTGAAGAGATCATGGTTTCTCCTGAACTGGGGGTTGTTGTGATCTGCCTCTATGAGACTGTCACTGCCAAGCTTAAGATCAACGAAGGGTGGTCTAAAGATATTAAATGCAATATCGGAGTTAAGCATGAGCGTCCCCCTACCCTTTTTGGCATATACATCAATAAGCTAGAGTGTCTGGAAACTGCAGAATGCAAGGCCACCAAGCTTGTTGGTGTAATCATTACTCTTCTCCTTTATTCTAATGATATTGTTCTTCTTGCAAAAAGCCATGATGACCTAGACAAGCAGTTGAAGGCTCTTCATGTCTATTTCTCCAAGATGGGTATTACAGTTAATATCGACAAGACTAAAGTCATGATCATTAAATCCAAAAACACCACCCATGGTAGTTTCATTTATAATAACCATTGCTTAGAGAAGGTTTTTTCTTATAAATATTTGGCTATTGACTTTCTCATCAACTCAACTGGAATTATAACATCGAGAAAAGGATTATTGGAGTCTGGAAAGATTATTATGAGTTTGAAAACAATTGTAAGTTGGCCGATCTTTGCATTTGGAGTAAAGATAGGTTCCTCTTTGAGACTCTCATCACCCATATTGTCTTATATGGATGTGAAGTTTGGGGTTGTAGTATATCCAAAGACTCATGGAGAAAGATTGAGATGATTCAAAAGAAATTCATAACCTATAACCTAAAGATCAAGGGAAATACTCCCTATCCTATCCTCTTGATCGAAGTTGGTCTATCCCTCATTGAAAGTATGACTATGTTTAGATATTTGATGTAGAAATTTAAATAATATAACACTTATTCACAGAGATTATCCTGCTTATACACTATTTGCGGAATGCATGCATAATACATAACCTCCTCCACGTTGATCATCAATTTGTGGAATTAAGAAACAATCGCATGCGCTCATTGAAACATCAATCACACATATCAACACAATATGTAATGGGGAAAGCATACAGCTGAAAACCCCTCAACTATCTATATATTATGATGATAGAGAACATGTAACAATACATAGTACAATACTCCTCATAAGTACTCAGTACTATCTCCACCTGCTACACACAAACTAGCTCAGATCTGAATCGAATCACAGGTTCAAATCTCCTCCGTTGTTTGCCTACCTCCACTACGCAATCCCTCTTGAGAATAGATCTGATCCAAGTTCAAATTCCCTTGGCTTGTATTGTGCAATCCTCATTGGCAATCTCAGTCAATGATTGTGCAAATCTCATGCACAACTATAGTCACAACTGATAGTATTCTCACCCTTTCACCCACCTCTAACACTTGTCTCCACTGAATTGTCCATGCACTGAGTTAATTGATGTATTCTTTAGTTGATTTATGAGTTAATAATTAGTGAATTAATTAATAATTAATTCACACCACTCATCACTAGTGTATTTGGAAGTTAGACTAAATACAACTAGTTCAACTAAGTCAAACTGAACACAACTCCATCAACTCCTCATCAACTCCACCGAAACTCAATCACTTTGAGTTCTAACGAAGTCCCATGCAATAAGCTCAACTAACCCATAGGAAGGTATTTTTCCTTCTGGCAGTTGCATGTGCCACATCCGTAGCTCGAACTGAAGTGTTGCAAGAGGATAAGATAATTTTTATAGTCCAAATATTATTAAGAGCTAATAATATTCGACTGTTCTATTTTTGACTGGAAGTCTAAAAATAGACTCCGCCCATATGTCTAAAAATAGAGGTCCATCTATTTTTTACCAACATGACTAATCATCCATAAATAGAATATTGCAACTCATAGACCATGATCCATATGTCTAAAAATAGACATAGTCTAAAAATAGACTTTGCGCCAAAAATAGCCTGCGGGCCCACTTAGTGAAGCGAATTATTTTCACTAAGCTTCATCATCTTGTTGCATTTTTAACATTTGATGTATAAGAAAAAAATTTACAACATGGAATCCAATAGGCTCCCAAAAATTTCTTCTAACTTTAGTTAAAATCCCCACCTTTGCCTCAAGCGCGAGTAGCATAAGGATGCCCATTCTTGGCTCAACCATTGGGGAATTAAGGAGGAGATCATCATGGGAAGCAAAGATAGTATCAAAGATACCAATTTTAAGGACAAGTTATGGGAGGATAAGGAGATGGAGGGTAAAAGGAAGCTAAGATACTATAAGGAGGTGATCATCCTCACCTTTAATAACCGAAAGTATCTTTGTGTGTTGATCGACACGAAGAAAAAAATGAACATTGCTAGGATAAGAACTAATTCCCATGAGCTTTGAAGTGAAACCGGGTGGTGCTCTACTCCCAAGACGAGTCCGTGGAATGATAAAGTCTATCAGATTTGTGATACTAAGAAGGTGGAAGATGAAAAAGACTTCCTTTCAGATTTCTTGGCTCTTACTCATATCTGCTCTGAGTTCCCTAACATCTGCCACACTTCCAATCTTCTTGACATACTAAGCCAACCCAACTACAGTGATCTTGGAGTGCTTCTTATCCTTCTCTTTGATCATAGAAATAAGATTTTTAAGAATCACACTTAGATTATTTTTCTTTCCTTGAGGTCCGATAGGCTGCATTCATGTTGGTGGTGGTGGTGGTCGTCATCATCCTCGTCCTTACAGCTGCAGCCGCCGTCGTCGTCATCATCAACAAAATTATGCAAACATATTTGTGTATGAATGTTTGGAGAAATAAATTTTAATATATATATATATATATATATTATAAAAATTATATAGTATATATAACAAATATTATATTTCTAACACTATATACATATATAATTAAATATTTTAAATATATATGTATATATGGTTAGAAATACAATATTTTTGTTACACAACACACACACACACACACACACACACCATATATATATATATAATTAGTATTTTTGTAGTTATTTTCATATAATAATAAAAAAAATATATATATGATGATGATGATAGTGGTTACCATCCACTGAGACCAAATTGGTCTATCCGACCTATAATTTTCTTAGTTTTTAATTGTCTGGCTTCTCGTATTTCTTGGCGAGATTGTTGTTGTACCTTTATTTTTTTTTCTCTATGGTCTGCCAACTTCCTTTATCTTGCATCTCCTTCATCTCTTCTGGTTCTTGGGACATTGGTGTCTTAGCTTCGCGATCTATTGTGTTCGTCCTTTTGATGATAGTCAGAGAAGAAGTTTGGTCTAGGAAATCTGTTTTGCTATTAAATGAAGATTTATTTTGTGTAGTTTTCGAATCCTTATAACTGTCTATGCTTGAGGGGTTGTCGAGTTCACTTTTTTGTTGTTGGGCGGGGCTTTCTCCTTGCTTGTCTTGAGATTTGTTTCTTTCTTGCCTGATTTCTTGTGATTCAGAGTTTTCTCTAAAGTATTCTTCTTTGATGACAATGTAGTGTTCTTTTTGTGCTCCTTCCCACCATGTAGATTTGTGGTGGTTTTTCCGAACATAATTTTTTTGGGAGGCTTTTGAGCAATTTTTGGCTAGATGGCCTGTCTCAAAGTAGGATCAACATTGGAAGAGGACACTTTCATAATCGAGCTTCTAGTTCCACACATAGTCTTTACTTGTTAGGATTATTTCCACTGGGAATCCGGTGTTGAAGTCCATTTCCACACAAATGCATGCATAGGTGGTTCTAGCATATTCCTCTGTTTATGGGCACTTGCAATAAAATTTCCCAATTGCATTTTCAATGGCTTTTAACAAGGAGAGATTCCAAAGATGCAAGGGTAGGCTTGGCAGTCTCACCCAAACTGGTGCTGAGGTTATGAATACTGTTGAGGGATCAAATGATGGGTTCCATGGCTTCATGAATAGGCCTGAGTTTTCCCAAAACCAAGGGCCGGAATCTAGAATACATTGTTTTCTTTCAGGATTTTCAAAATCTACTATAAAGAAACCCCTAGCACAGGGGTAGATATTAATTGCATCAGAAATGACAGGCTTCCATACCTCTGAGATCCAATTGTGGAGAGCTGTTAGCCGCAGCCAAAAACCATTGAACTGGCATATTAGGGCACTTTTAGAAAACTTCAAAGCCTCATCAAGTGAGGCTTGGACCACTTGGATAATGGGAGCTGAGGCTTCACTGGCGGTATGGGTAGGAGATTTCCCTCCAGAAGCAGACGGAACTGAGCCAACAACTATTTTCGCAAAGTTGGGAGCCATATTTTACTTTCGTAGAGCCCTAGCCGTAGATAAGGCAGAAGATTAGATCTAGATCTACATACAGAAGATTAGATCTAAAACCCTGCCATAGAGTTATATCTAGATCTAGTCACAGAAGATTAGATTAGAACACAACTGTAGAGAAATAAGGCAGAAGATATATCCACCTTACTCCCATGAAACTAGAAAAAAAGACAATGGAGTTGTCGCACCCCATCCCCCTTAACTCCCTTCACAACAGAGAAGAGATCTAGACTGTGAAACTGGAAGAGATCTGGACTGTGAACCAAAAGAGATCTATGGAAGAGATCTGGAATGTTGAAAAATCGAAAGAGATCTGGAACGAATCAATCGTGTGACTGTCTCATGTAATTCTTTTAAACACCAATCCTGATGATGAAGAACCAAAGCAGTAGGTTTGCGGCCCTAGAACCCAGCCACAGAGAAAAGATATTTGTGGCCTTAGAACAAATTATTAACTCTTATTAGATCGCCTCAACTCGCCAGAGATCTGCGGAAAAACAAATACACCAGTCCGAGGTAGCACGACTATGGCCCTAGAACCCAGCCATAGAGAAAAGAGATCTATGGAAATACTATACATCCACGAGATTTGCAGAAAAGATCTGGAATGTTGAAAAATTGGAAGAGATCTGCGAGAAATTGGAGGAGATTGAGAAATCTACGAGAAATATTAATTATAATTAAAAAAAAAAATAACAAATTAGTTAAATTGTAATTAATTTCATGGAATTTCAAAAGTTAAAAATATAAAATTTTATAAATAATAATAATAATAATAATAGAAAGAATACGACAAATGCTATATTGAAAATTTTAAAATAATATTATAAATGGAATATTATAAGAAAACAATTTATGTTTTACAATTTATATTATGGTGCTAGGCTTCTTTCCTAAAAACAGAACCTTGAATTAAATTCATTAAAACCAACTAAGTTTTACACCTCATAGAAATGTTATAGCATATCATTATTGTACCTATTATAATGATAATATGTTAAAAATATGAATATTAATTATATATTTCATCAAATTGACTTCTTTACTTTAAAGTCAAAAATAATTTATATTATAAAATTAGAAGTAAATGAGAGAGTTTTTCAGATTAATCACATTATTAGGATTTTTTCGACATTTGAAACCAACTAATGTGGTTCATCCTCAGGACAAATGTGAAAAAATCTATAGATCCTAATGAATAAATAACAAAGATGCATTACAGTCGAGAGCTAATGTGGTTCATCCTCATGACAAAGGTGAAAAAATCCATAGATCTTAATAAATAAATAGCAATGATGCATCAGAATCCAGGTTACCATCATTTAAATTTGTAACTCGACGGATACCGTCGTTAAAATTTGTTAAATTAAAATGATTAGTGAATTCCTGATTGTTAATAGGTTGTCAAAAAGTTGGCTGGCGCAGGTTGATATCCCAGTATTAAATACTCACTAACATTTACTTACAAAACGCATCTAACTATAAATCTTCTCCAAAGTTGTAATTTTCAACTCTCGCATAACTGCGATGCAGATTTGTGTCCCCCTGGGATGATATGTCTTTTGCAAAACCTTTTGGGGTACCAAATCTGAGGCCTAACGAGGGATAGTTACAAAGAATTTGTCTCCAGCTGGAATGATATGTCTTCATGAAACTTTTGGGGTTGACCAAATCTTGTTTGCAGAGGTTGGATGATTGGGTTGAGTTTCATTAAAATACAAAGATTTCATATCAGTCCAAACTTTGACGAAGGTGTTGCCTGGACTATTAGGCTCTACCACCTAGAGAAGTATGAATTCACCGCCTAGTTATTTGGACTCAGATATTGGGTTTTCGACGGCAAAGTGGCCATAACACAATTGAAGCTACTCGGGAGTTTAATGTCGACACTAGGATTAAAATGGACAAAAAATATTAAACATAACACCATCCATTCAATCAGTCATTAACCTCCTCTTTTCAATTTCAAGTTTTTATTTTATTTTTTTCTTCCATATTATTGAAATATTATATAAAATAACAATGTGAAAGGTGTGTTAAAATAGTTATTTAATTTTTGTATGGAGATTTATCTAAAATAATTGAGCATCGAGTTAAGTGGAGTTAAGTTATAGTTGAATTTAATGTGTAGTTGTATGTCAAGTTATTTAAGGTGAGTTGCTTGTTGGAAACATATAAATATCCTTCACCAGGTTCATTGTAATCAATCAAGTTTTTTGTGATCAATACAAGAGCCGTAACTCGTGTGTTTTGTGTGTGAATTTTGTGTTTTGGCTCCTCTTCCTTTCCAACAAATTGGTATCAAAGTTGAGGAAGGATCATAAGGTCCATGGTGCTTGCAGAGCCTGTGAGAAGAGGGCCAAGAGAAAAAAGTTGACGATTTAAAAAAAAAAATAGCGTTGCAAACTTGTCGAATTGTTAAGAAGTGCAATCCACACTTTGTTAGTGCAAAAAATGTGCAAATATCGTTTAACTATGATTTTGGAAAAAATCGGATTAAGTGGGTGAAGTTTATGTGCTGTGGAGTGCGATTCTGAGAAAAATCGGGTTAAGTGCAAAGAAGTTTATGTGGTTGGGCATGCGAAGGCTCGTCAAGTATTAATAATCGTGAAGTTGTGAGCATTAAGTGGAGTTGACTGAAGTCCTGTCAAGTGTTAATAAACGCGAAGTCCTAATGATGAAGCACACTTTTTGGTTCGAAACGCGTTAACCAAAAATTTCTCTCATGTGATTTCTACCGAAAGAATTTGCTTAAAACTCGAAGTCGTGATCATAAAGTGGAGTTGACCGAATTCAAGTCATGTGGCCTTTTAAAAGGTTTTCTTGTTATGTGTAAAGTTTTTTTATATAATATTTTTTATAATATAGATATATATTATATTATATATATATATATATATATATATATATAAATAATATATAATAAATTATTTAAAGTTTTCTTATATAAAATAAATATTTAGAGTTTTATTGAAAGAGATTAAAAAAAAGGAGTTTTGCAAAGCTTGTAAAATGAGAAATTTAGGGTTTCATAAAAGAATTTGTTGAAGAAAGATGGCTTTCTCTAATTTCCAGCTCCAGTTCCCACCATTTACAGGGAAGGATTATGATGTGGCGATTGCGTTGCGAGCTCATGATGTTTTGGATTATGTCCAGTTTGGATTTTCAGAACCTAAAAATGAAAAAGAAGAACTAGCCCTCACTAATGCAGAGACGTAATTATGAAAGAAAGACAAAAACAAGAATGAATAAGCGTTACAATTTATCCAATAGGGATTTGACCGAGCAGTGTTCCAAAATATTATGATCATTTCTTCAACAAAGACAATATGTGAGACCTTGGTGACAAGCTATAAAGGTATGGCCAAAATCAATATTGTTAAGTTGCAAAATACTAGAAGAGATTTTGAAAATTTGCAGATAAAGGAGACAAAGGACGTCGATTATTTCAATTATTTCAGTCATGACTGTCATAAACTAGTTAAATATTAATGGTAAGAAAATTAAAGATAAAACAGTGGTTGAGAAGGTCCTCAGATCTTTGTCTACCAAATTTGGTGTTGTGGTAGATGCCATAGAAGAAGCCAAGGATTTGGCATCATTAACATTTGATCAGTTGATGGGATCACTTCTATCACATGAGGTAAGGATAGACAAAAATAAGGATCCACTCTAGAAACCACTTTCAAAAGTCAGGTTTCTATTTCAAGAGACAAAGGTCAATGCAGAAGTAGAACGAGAGGCAGAGGATAAGGTGGAAGACATGGTGGTCAGAGAGATGGTCGATAAGAGCATGAACATGAAAGTGGAAGCATATACAGAAGCTTCAGAAATAATCAAAGAGTTGAAAAATCAAAGGCGAGATGTTATTATTGTTGACAATAATACTGAGAGGGGGGGTGAATCAGTATTATCTAATTCTTTTACCAAATCTTTCTTATTTATACTTTGAATTATTTTTGCATACCAATACCATAAATAATGAGCATGAACCAGAAAA
>APFE031094927.1:0-13598 GCA_000404065.3 Pinus taeda | reverse complement strand
TAAAATAATTAATATTTTTAATAAAATTAAAATATTAATGGGTATTAATATAATTAGGCGTGAAACTTCTATAAAATGCCACTGATCAATCCAAAATTATTTGAGCCTTTTATTATGTTTTAATCTAGGTCATTGGTTTCCCAACAGGAAGATATAAGAAGGGGCTTGATGGTAATTTGGAAAACACACCAGAGGTAGAGAAAATCGATTTTCTGAAGTGAGAAGTTCACAGGAGGAAGAATCAATTGAGGAGATATCTTGCAGTTGAGGGGCAGGGATAACATCTTCCAGAGAGAGAGATTCTCAGCCAAAGATACATCAACAGAGAGAAGCAACGAGTGATCCGAAAGCCTTGACACAAAAGCTGATACAGGGCCAGAAGGGCCACAGAGAGCCAATGCAGAGGGAGAGAGAGAAGTCTGAAATCTACAGAGGAATTTGATTTTTAGAAGCCGGGAGTCGGGGTGTGAGACCGGGAGGCAGAAATCAAATTTCTTGGACATCAGATCGACCAGCCAAAGAAGTGACACAGTACCTAGAGAGATTGACGTTGGGTTGATGCAGACACTATGCAGAGGCAGCGTAGAAGCAGCCATAAAAGCTGGGAGGTAGTCAGTTTGGGGCTAAATCATCTAGGATTTCTCAGTGATTGTGTGAGGTGAAAATAACAAAGATTTTGCCAATGTTTCTCTGTGTAACTGAATCACCCTATGAGGTATTCAGTGATGTATTCATAATTTTCTACTGCTTAATAATAATAAACCCTCAAAGCTACTACATCAGTTTTCCTGCATTGGTTTTTTTTGGGGACTTTTGTCCAAAAATAACTATGTCCTATGTATTTATATTTTCCTTTCTCAGTTTCTATGTTTCATAATCATGTTTAATTGGTGTAGGCTGTTTCAGTAATTTATTTCATTGTTTCAAGAAGAAATCTGAAATAAGCTTGTAACATGATTTACAATCTAGGTGAAGTAGATTCTGTTGGTTGCAATAGGATTTCTAAGATTGTTAAATCTAAGAATGTTGACACGAAGAGTATGAGTCAATTATGAAGAACGTTGTCTTGGTTGTGGTCCCTAGACCCAAGGACAAATTCGTTTTCACCTCGAAATGGATCTACAAGATCAAGCATGGAGTTGATGGAAGTGCTGAAAAGTTCAAGGCTAGATTTGATGCTTCATGCTTATCTCAAAAGGAAGGTGTGGACTATGATGAGATATTTGCACATGTTTCCTCCTATACCACCATCCATTCAATTATAGCCCTTGCTGCCTCACAAGGATGGAATCTACACTAGATGGATGTCAATGCCGCCTTCTTACATGGTTCAATTAAGGAGGAAGTCTATGTGGAACAAACCGAGGGGTTCAAAGTTCTATATTGTCAGACACATGTATGCAGGTTGAAGAAAGCCCTTCATGGCTTGAAGCAAGCTCCCTGAACTTGGTATGGGAGGATCGACAACTATCTGATGAACCTGGGATTTACGAGAAGTGAAGCTGATCCGAACCTTTACATTAAGATTGAGAATGATATACCTCTCATCTTGGTACTTTATTTGGACGATCTCTTTCTGACTGGTGCAAACTCTCTCATTCATAAATGTAAGAGGGAGTTGGCTTCCGAGTTCGAGATGAAGGACCTAAGAATGATGCATTACTTCCTAGGGTTGGAGGTCAGGAAAAACCCAGGTGAGATTTTCCTTTCTCAAGGAAAATACATCGTCAAGCTACTAGAAAGATTTGGGATGGTGGACTGCATGTCCGTGACTAATCCAATGGAAATTAACTTCAAGAAGTTATGTGGAAGTGTTGTTGGGCCCAATTTGGGAAATCATTCCGAGTATCATCAACTTGTGGGGGCCCATAATGTTCTTGATGAACTCTTGTCCGAACATATGTTTTGTAGTGAATAAATTTTATGGTCGAGCCTCATCATATACATTGGATTACTACCAAGAAAATGTTGAGATATCTCCAGGGCACAATCACTTATGGACTGAGATACACTGCCAGGAATGTGAGGCTCCATGGTTAGTTGGATGCGAACTGGGCCGACAATGTGGTGGATCACAAAAGCACATCTGGATGTTGCTTCTCTCTAGGTTCTGCTTCGATATCCTGGATGAGCAGGAAGCAGAAGTTGGCTACTTCGAGCACCGCTGAGGATGAATACATTGCTACTAGTATGGATTCCTGTGATGTTGTTTGGTTGAGGAAGCTCTTTAGTGCGTTATTTGGACATATACTGGATACCACTGTGATCTATTGCGACAACTAGAGTGAGATTTTTCTTTCTGAGAATTCTGTGTTTCATGAACGCTCCAAGCATTTTGGTATTAGGTACCACTTTATTCGCGATATGGTACAATGGGGAGCAATAAGACTTCGTCATATTGGGACTAATGATTAGGTCCCAGGTATTCTTACAAAGCCCTCAAGGAAGGTCAAATTCTTAACCTTCCATGAACGACTTGGAGTTGTGGAGAGACCCTCTTATGAGGGTCCCGTATGAGATGGATGTTGAGCTTGGGAGCTCCAGGGGGCTTGGGGTACTTCTTGGAGAAATGAGTGACCATAGAGTGAGTGGTTCGCCTTCCCTTAGTGGTGCGTAATGTATAGGGTGAGTGGTTCACCTTCCCCCATGATACCTCATGTTGAGATATGCATAGAATGAGTGGTTCACCTTCTCCTATGGCATATGAGTAGGATGAGTGCTTCACCTTCTCCTACCGGTACATCCTACCCATGAAGTCTGGGACTCATGGGAACTACCTCTCATTTGGCCAATGAGTAGGGAAATGAGGATAGGGACCATAGTACTACCGATGGATGCATCATGTACTACTATACTCCCTATGATAGGATGTCTGATATTGATTTGGGATCAATGGAAACTGACTTCAGGTCAGTTAAGAGTGGTATGAAACACTCTCGATTATTGGAGACTGACTTCGGGTTAGTGGAGAATGGTATGATACATTCTCAATCATTTATTATTTCTTCATGGTTCAGAAGAGCAGAGATAGGGATGCTACAAATTATTAGACATTTTAGCAGGTGAAGTTCTCCCTAGTTTAGAGGCAGTGTTAAATTTGTAAACTTGGGCCAAAATTCACCTTAGATATATCATATGAGGAAACTGGTATTTTTATTGGATTCCTCTCTCTGAGAGGTGTAGGATTGATCTAAAGATCATCTCATTCTGACATGTACAAATGGAATTATGAATTTATCTTGTTTATGGACGAATTGTTAAGCTTGGGCAACAAACTAATGTAGGCTCAAAAGCCCAACAATCATGTCTATTCATCCTCAAAGTTGCATATAAATAGAAGGAGCCTCCTCCTCATTTAGACACTCCAGTCACTCACATATCTCTCTCTCCTTCATTGATTGGGTAAGGATTGTGGAAGTAACTCTCCACACGTGCGAAAAAGGGAAATTACGTTCTTGCGTTGACTAGCGTTGACCGAAGTTGTAGGAAGGGTTTTTGACTAGTGTTGACATGTTTGATTGCAGTTTTGTGAGGGTTATCTCTGTTTGGGTAGGCCAAATTTTTGGGCATAGAAAATGAGGCAAACCATAATGTTTGACCAATGTTGACTACAAAAGTCTTTGACTACAACGTTGACTTTCGTTGACCAAGTTCACTAGATATTTTCATACTGATTTTGAGCTGATATGATTTGCTATTGGAGGCCAAGTTGACCAAGTTTGACCGAGTTGTTTTGGAGGCCCAATTCTGCCCTGTTGACCAGCATTGACTTTATATTTATGGCTTTCTGTAGCTGCTGTTTGTTGGGACAAATTTCACTATGATTGGGCAAGTGGATATTGCATATTGTACTCTCTCTCTGCTAAACTTGTGAAGAATAATAAGAAGATTTGATCAAAGGGTTTCCCCACATTGGGGTTTGTCCCTGGCTAGCGCCATATCTTGTGTCCACTTGTCTTGGCTTGTCTTCTACTATTATTTTTTATGTTCTATCTGCATTTTACAATCATGTTGATGTGATTGCTAATTTGGATATTGATATTGGGTTAATAAGAAAATTGAAGTAAAATTACTCTTACGCATAGAACATACCATTGTTATATAAAATTAACAAGTTTTTTAATTTGTGTTCTAAAATGTATGTATGTTTGTTTTTGTAAGTCAACAGATTCTATTAATTCATGAAAATGTTACATTGTGATGAGCATGGGATCAAAACACATATGGCTTCATTCCTACTAGACTTATTGGCCAAATGATACTAACAAAAGGATACAGATAACAACATAACAAAGCTAAGTGATCATACACGGTTTGCCTATTGAGACTAGAACTGCCCATGGAACAAACTACAACCAACATAACTAACCAACACAGTTATTTGTTCCCAGATCTTCCATCTTGTTGCCACGTGGCTGATGGAAGGCTTCCCAGATATGTGCCATCCTTCCTTCAATGCTTTCAACCCTTGCTTGGAGTTTCTTTTGACCTCGCTAGAGAGAAACAAACTTGTTTCATTAGCCATTGTTTATGTTGGAGATCATTCATGAAAGCGATCTTGTTTCATTCATCGTGTCTATCTCGAGCTAATGGCTCCACCATTGCTATCAGCGAATGACATGGGCTTCACGAACATCAAAGGGTGGTGGGAGATCAACCCTTCTCAGTGAATTACCCTATTGTTGCGCAAGCTCCTCCTCATCATCTACCTGCTCGACAAAATGACTAACCTCTTGGCCTCATGAACTGACATCACGATTTTCCCTTCCTCTTTGGCATATCATCTAGCCCTTGTTTTCCACCTTACAAATTCTACGCAAACCGTCCATAATATGGCCCCTACCTGTGAGGCTTTGAGTCCACCTGGACTCTCCTCGCACCCACACCCTCTGCCCAGTTGGACTGTCAACACTCCTCACCACCATCCAGATGTCACCTTCCCCTTATGAGACCCCACTATCACCTAACAAATTCCAAGCAATGCCAAACTAATGTCCCCCAATTGTATGGCCAACCCCTGTACATACATGCCTCCTCGCCACCCTTTTGAGATCTTGGCCTCACTACTAGGATATTATAATTTCCTCCCTAGTTAAAATAAACCCCCCAGTTGCCAACCCCACACCACCCTGAACCCTTTCAACATGTGTGCGAAGAGGGGTAAACACAAGGCACCCAAGGGAACTTTAGACCCTCGACGTTCTTCTGGGATCCTACCCAACAGGCCACAAACTCCACCCCTGAAGCCCCATAGAACAAGAACCAGATGAAAAGAAAAATAAGACCGTACTAAAACCTTTCACTTCTAGGCGAGTTAAGCAGTTGTACTCCTCGCAACTGCTAAGTTTCTTATAGGGAGTGTGGCCACCCTTTCCACCACCCACTCCAAACACTGAATTCACTCTAATTTCCACACAAACCTTCGGATTATGCTCCACCAGGCCTGCCAACCAAGGCTCCAAGGTGGTTGACTAGTAAGAAAGGCACACAAAAAATCCAAGCCACACACACTAGAACATAATGCCACTTGAAGCAAGAAAATTTTGTTCCCTTAGGTCCTAAATGTCTAACCCTTTCTCCCTCCCAAGAATCCAAAAGGCATCAGTAGTCTCACCTACGAAACAACATATCCCCATTCCAACATCTCAAAGCCCAGAGTGGCCTAGACCAAGAGCCACCCAACTCTGCTATAAAATTGCTTCTCTCGACACTCATAACCCTCATCTCTTAAGACCCACAAACCTTCATCATTTGCACGCCCATGGTGTTAAATTGATTGGGATCCTCTAGAAGATTCATCGGTAAAGTTCCAGGTGATGCATCCTCCACACTACCAACTTGCATTATTTTCGCATGAGAAGGGGGATGTCGGTCGTCGCCCATGTCGCCAAACCTTTCTTCGTCACCCTCAGCGGGTAGTATTATCAAATGTATGTTAATTTAAAATAAGTGTTATTTCTAATTGGAATGTTTGATTAAGGATCAAATAATTTTAGACTTAAAAGTGTTGAAATTGTATTGCGCTGAGAGGCGCTCTACAACCTAGTATGGGTAGATGTCAAGTGTAAATGTTTAACATTTACATTTAACAAATTCAATTTAATGTCAATGTCAACCCTAATCATAGTATTAATAATTGGTCGGTCTAAACTAGAAACCAATCAAATCGATTGGTTCATTTGATAAAACCACCAAACCACTCAAAAATCCCAATCAGACTCCCCATTTTGCCGAATTTTTAGACAAACCAGGCCTAAACCACTGGTTTATGACATAACTAGCCGATTTTCCCATAAATTGGTTGGTTTTGTCATAAATTAGTTGGTTCATTGCCATGACGACTTGGGACCCACTAGACACATTTTTGGAGGATTGTGAGGTGGTTTGGAGGGAAACTAAGGGTTGTTTCCTTCCAAAAATAGTCCCTCAAATCCAATAAAAGGAGGTCTGCCCTCTCGTTTGCCTCACACATCTCATTTAGAGTTTTTTTTATTTTCATTGGGAGCTTGGAGAGTGTTGAGTTTTTTCTGAAGTAGTCATCATGGAGGCTTAGAGTTGGACTTGGAGCTATTTTGGAGATAGTTTGGAGTTGTTAGTGGAGGTGGCATCTTCAAGAAGATGCTAAGAAAACTAGTTTGCATTTCCAGGAAGGATTTTCACTTGAAAAAATTCATATTTCACTATTGTCCATGCATTTATTTTTTTATGTGTTCTATGCTACATTTCTATCAAATTTTTAGTTCTATGCTATCAAATTTTGTAGGCTAAATATGCCCCATTTTTTTCCCAAATTTATCTTAGGTTTTCCTTTTTTCCTAGATGCAATTTTTTCTAATTGGCATATTTCTTTGAAAATTTCAAATATGTCTAGCCGCCATGCCTTCAAAATCCAAGGACACTACATGGGCTCATTGTGATGTGATTGATGGAAAAATGATATGAAAAATTTGCAATAAATCTATTGGAGGCGGGGGTATTCTAAGGTTGAAACAACACTTGGTTGGGATAAGAGGCCAAGTAAAACCATTTGATGCACCAAAGGAAGTGATAGGTCCTTTTAGGGAAGAATACCTTGCCAATTTTAGAAGTTTGAGGAGAATAAAGCTAGGGAGAAGGCTATCCAAGAAGAAATTGCAAGGAAGAAGGAATTTTTACAAGCCATGAAAGAGGGTGGGTATGATGATTTTGAGTTTCGAGACTCCTCTTCTATCCCTTCCACCAATGACCCCTTTAACTATGTTCCTCCTTCTCTTGGGTCTTATCATCGAGGCCAATAATCTAAAGGAATAAAGAGGATGAACATCCAGAGTTATTTCTCAACCTCTTCCACCAATGCCTCTACTAAGCCCTCTCCCAAAAAAGTCTAACTCAACGTCAACCCACTTTGGATGACCATTAGAAAAAGCAACACATAGAATATTATTTTCAATACATTGCTAGATGGTGGTATTACGCATATATTACCAGGCTATGTGGGACTATGTTATAGCAGTAGGAAAGGGCTTCAAAGGCCCTACTATGCATGACTTGAGGGGAGCTCTTTTGCAAAAAGATATTTCTTCCATAGATGAGTATTTAGCTAAGTATAGAGAGTTATGGCTCAAAACAGGTTGTTCCATCATGTTAGATGGATGGATCAATGGAAAGAACCACACTATCATTAATTTCCTTGTTTCTTGCCCTCAAGGAACCATCTTTTTTAGATCAATTGATGCATCTGATAAGGTGAAGGATGAAAACCTTCTATTTGAGTTTTTTGGATGACACTATTCAGCAAGTGGGGGAGTAGAATGTTGTGCAGCTCATCACAAATAATGCCTCAAACTATGTTCTTGATGGAAAGATGCTAGAGTCCAAATATAATACCATATTTTGGACTCCATGTGTTGCACATTGCATAGACCTCATCCTTGAGGACATAGACAAAGTGGAGTGGGTAAAAAACATTGTAGAGCATGCCAAGTGCATTACAAAATACATCTACAACCAATCATAGGTATTGAGCCTAATGAGGAAAAATACTAGGGGAAAAGAGCTTGTTAGTAATGTAATTATGAGATCTACAACTCACTGCCTTACGTTGCAATGTCTCAATTCTCAACAAAAAAACTTGCAGACAATGTTTTCTTCTGATGATTGGACTTCATGTCGGTGGGCTCGTAGACAAGATCGCAAAGATACCAAAAAGATTTTTTTTGACAATTATTTTTGGAAAAGGTCTGTAGAGCTTGTGAAAATTATCGAGCCCCTTGTTAAGGTGCTATTGATGGTGGATGGGGAAACATTGGCCATGGGATACATCTATGAGGCTATGGATTAGGCAAAGGAGCAGATACATGTATCTTACAAGGATAAATTAGATAAATATGGGCGTATATGGGAGACCATTGGTAATAGATGGAACAATCAACTCCATCATTATAAAGCTTGGCTAGGAGATCTACAAGTTGGGGAGGTCAAAGATAGATTGTATCATTGCTTGGAGTGCATGGTCCCTAATCATTCCAACCAGTTGGAAATACATAGACAACTTACTCTTTTTAGTATGGAAGCATGTACCTTTGGAAAAAACTTGGCAAAGATGGAAAGAGATGTGGATCAACCAGGTAAACAATTGCAATTTGTTTTTTTCTTTTAAAGTTCAATTACTTACAATTTTACAATTCAAATTGTCTGTAAATACTTCTAAATAAGTATTGAAATGAACTAATTTACTTATTAATGTATTTTTGTTTGTAACACATTGGTGGGAGGCTAATGTTCTAAATTACAAAAATTGCAGTTAGAGTCATCTGCCAAACTTGCAGTGCTTCATGTTGTGAGTGCAATTGGTCCGTTTTTGAGCACATACACATGAAAAAGA
Source organism: Pinus taeda (assembly GCA_000404065.3). NCBI lineage: Eukaryota > Viridiplantae > Streptophyta > Pinopsida > Pinales > Pinaceae > Pinus > Pinus taeda. The sequence continues at coordinate 4,735 of APFE031094927.1, read as the reverse complement.
AAAAATGTTTGGAACAAAAAAAATTAAATGATCTTGTCTTCATGCAATACAACCTTTGAATAAGGCGCAACCAAATGATGAATAGAAGACATGATCTAGATCCCATTGTGTAGGATGCTATTGATCCAACATCAGGATGGGTTGAGGACACTAAAGATCCTAAGTTTGATGTTGATTTTGATATTAAGAGTAAAAAATCACTACACAAATATCTAAAAATCATGCATGAATATTGTAATCATATCCACAAATTATGGCATAAAATATGTAAGCCAATTATCCACATGGAATTATATTATGAAAATAACGCAATAAGGCATTCAAGTTATGATCCAATCAAATGTTTAAAAAATATATATATTTTTAATAATATTGAAAAATAAATATTTATTTTTCAAAGTTAAACGTTATAATTTGCACTGGTCAATGCTAAACTAATAGTGATCAACATAAAAATTGATTGTTAGAGTTTTGCCTTGGCATGGACTAATAATGATTCCATAACCATAATTAAATTTAATGAATAAGCACATAAAATATTAATATTTAAAAGAAACCTACAATGTAACAAGTTTCTTAACCACATATATCCATCAGCACTTTACCATGGATATTATTAACTTGTAAATAGGTTTTGGTACAATACCATGGCTTATTGATACTACATGCCGAAAAACCATAACTCATTTCACAATGAAAATTAAAATGCAAAACATTTTAGACATTACATATATCATTGATTAGAAAGAGTGAACATTATCCATCTATGGAGAGAGAGAGAGAGAGAGAGAGAGAGAGAGAGAGAGTGATGTGTAGGGGAGAGTGAGAGGGAGGTGTAAGAGAGAGGGAGAGAGAGGAATGAAGAGAGAGAGGAGGGGAGGGAGAGGAGAGGAGAGAGGGAGGGAGATAAATATGGAGTCGAAGGGGGAGAGAGGGGGAGGGAAGAACAAGGACATAGAGAGATAGTAGTAGCGAGACAAAGTGATAAGGTAGAGAGGGAGAAAGGATAAGAGGGAGGATAGAGAGGAGAGGTGAGAGACAGAGGGAGAGAAAGGGAAGAGAAATATGGATACATAGATATGGAGGGGGGAGAGGGGGAGAGAGAAGATGGAGAGAGGGAGGGAGATAGTGACAAAGTTGGAGGGTAGAGAGAGAGATGGGGAGGGGGAGAGAGAAAAGGAAGAGATATAGGACTTAAGAGAGAGAGCAATGAAGAGAGAGTAGACTTATGAGAGAGAAGGAGAGAGAGATGGATAGAGTAAAGAGGGAGGGAAGAGAGAGAGGGAAATAGTGAGAGATGTATCCAACCTAGATATGGTTTGTGTATATAAAAACCAATCTAAATTCATCTTAACCATGTACCTATCAAGAACCAAGAAGGATCAAATCTCTTTTCACTTTAAAATAGGTTTGAATTTCAACACATTTTATCCCTCTCAACGCTTGATAGATCTGGGGTTAAGATGGATCTAGGATGGTAAATATATAAAGACAAAGGTTGGACAACAAGATAAAATTAGAGAACTTTTGAGGTCTAAAATGGACCTCCTAAGAAAAATTCACAACCAAAATAAGATTTATAAGAACCAATAGGATTCAAGATGATAATGTCAACCATGTGGAATGATTCACCATTTTTGGGGTAAAAAGTAGAAATAAAATAATAATAAAATAATAAAACTACTTTTTCAACTTGTATTTTCAACTTATCTTCATAAGGGTTTACTCAAATTTCGAGCGAGAGTACTCGTTGGATGCAAAATTTAATTCCTCATCCAAGGAGTACCCATGTTGCATACTTTCGATGGACCTTGCTACATGAAAAATGAGAAATACATGAAAAAACTTGATTGCAATAATGTTTTTCATGTATTTATCATTTTTCGTATAGCAGGTCCATCGAAAGTATGAAACATGTGTACTCTTAGATGAGGAATGAAATTTTGCATTCAATGAGTCCTCTCGTTTGAAATTTGAGTAAACCTATAGAGGGATATGTTGAAAAAGTAGTTTTTTCTTTTTTTCTCTCTAAAATTTGATGATGTAATCTAATATTATTTTATTATTTCCCCTGTTATTTTATAATTTCATTAGGAGGTCCATTTTAGACCTCAAATTTTTTAAATTCTGGTTTAAAATGTTTATCTTTACTTTTGATTGGGATGTTTGAGTGAGGTGATCCAAAAATTATTGGAAAGAAAATATAGGAAAATATATTAAACAAATGATCATCATTATATCGAGGAACATTATTGATAATACATTGAGGTTGTAAAAGTTTAGGTTAAGGTTTAATAAAAAATCAATGGCAATATCCAATTTTAGTGGAGATGAATATAATTATGAAATAAAGTCCCTTGGACTAGTTGAGGATGATAAAATAAACAGATTTGACGCTTTGGTCAATAATTTGTTATTTTCAAGGTAAAACTTTGAAGTGGTGGAATAGTCTCGATAAAGATACTATATGCTATTCTATATGGAAAAATTGAAAACTCTTCTAAAAAATGGATCAAGGATGCAAAATTGAGAAGACATATTAAATACTTGAATTTGTTAGAAGGCTAGACAAAATTGAATGAGATTAATGATAAGGTGAATGATACATATTATTAAATGATACACATACATATACTTTTTTAACCCTTGATATCATCTTTCAACTAGTCTCTTGGATTCTTAATGATAGATTATATTCCCTCACACCAACCTTGATGGATTAGGTGTCCAACATTCCCCCCTAATTTGAAGGATTATATGATATTCTGAGAACAAAGTTCAAATATGAAGGTGAATAAAAGCCAATCACTAAATGCACTCTTTGAATATGATGGTTCAAGGAAACCAAATAGGTAGTAGAAGTCGGAGTCTTCTATTGGTGGTAGTTTAAGGTTGATTACCCACTATAAAACTTGGCTCAAAGTAGTTCTCATGACAATTTTGAATCTAGCTACAAGTTGATGTCTTTTGCGAAATGGAAGTGCTCTCTAATGATGGTTTAAAAATTACCACAAAATGATGATATGGTAGTTTAAATATGACCACAAATTGTAATATAGAAATAGATGTAAGTCTTCCATTAAGTGGTGGTTTAAGGAGGACAAACAAAATGATACTTGTTTGGTCATTTTAGTATTCCTAAATTGATATCATTAATTGTCAACCCGGGGCTCGTAAGCTGATGAAGTGAAGGTGTACTATATGTACTTAAGCAACCTCTTAAAGATTTTTGTCGTTTGGGATGTTTGTGATTATTTTTATCTTCCTAAGATGAAATGATGTATTTATAAACAAATGAGTGATGGTGTGTGTGGAGTGAATTCTAAATGAGTGAGGGTGTGTGATTAGTGATTCTTAACTAATTGCTGAGAAAGGAATGCTTTGAAGGAAATGAATTAAAATAACTCAAAGCAAAGAACCACTCTTCTAATGGCATTAGAAACCATTCATGCTGCTACAAAAATAAGAAAATCACTTAAAAGACCAATGATAAAGTTTATCTCTTCCTAACTCTCTGCCTCTAACACATAGTACTGTGTAAGACACGATTAAGAAGTAGCTGAAAGTAAGTCTAATAACTGATAAAAAAGAGAAAATCTACTTTAAAGACTAGTGATATTATTTTGCTCTTTCTAACTCTATGCCTATATCACATAGTACTGTTTAAAGCATGATTAGAGAGTAGCTAAGGAATAGTCTAGAAAGCACTCAAAGCCAGCTGCAAGTGATTAATGTTCTGATCTCTAAAAAGATAAACAATTTATAGTAAGAGACCATATATATGTTAGCAGACAATTTTGTAAATTAAAGCTAAAAACTAATTATGGAAATAGAATAAGGAGCAGCAGCTTTAAACTTGTCAACTGAAACAACCACTAGATGCAAAGCAAACACATGAACACACAAATAATCCCGGGTCAAAACCTGCAAAAAGCAATGTTGATCAGCTTAAAGAAAGGATCAAAAATGAATTAAAGAGAAGCAAATTATGCTGTACATAAATCAAGAAAAGAGAATGCTGAATCATAAAAATACTATACAAGGCTAGTATGAACAGGGGCCCTCCATTCACATAACCCAAGAAGACTCAAAGTGTTGAAAGCTCCAAAACAGCAGTAATTCTATTGCTCCATATGCAGAAATTTTACAGTAAAGAGTGCTAGAACAGCACTATAAAAACAGAGTTTTAGAAACACTTAAAAATTATAACAAGTTCACCAACATACAACAAATAAAAGACTCTTAAGCGTACGCAGACGCAAGTATTTATAGGCATCTGAAGGATAGCCTATGCGTGCTGCTAGAAACTGAAAATAACAAACTGTTATGTGCATTTAAAGCTAAATAGACACGTCATGAGCCTGCGTGAGTGAGCTGGAGGTCCTGGTCGTCATGGGGATTAAATCCAAACTTAGATTATGTCCCCCACGTCCTGCAAAACACGGGCAAGCCACCGTCTGAGCTGACGTGACCAAACAGCTCACGCATCACCGTTAGCTGCCTTCGTTGACCAGATCTTTGCCCCTGTTTGACCAGAGGTATGGATGACGTGGATGCTTGAACAAATGGCACAGGAACCTCGAGCACCTTGATACCTGAATACCCATGTGGCTCGTTTGGAAAAATGACACGTGGAACCTTGAGAACAACAAAAAGGCTGCGGAATCTCCAGATGGCTGCGAAATCATTAGATAGCTGCGGAATTGGCAGAGAGCTGCGGAACGCCTGTAAATAT
>APFE031094924.1:63645-85189 GCA_000404065.3 Pinus taeda | reverse complement strand
TGAAATTACAATTTCAACATATGTGAAACATTATAGTTCAAGCAATTGTATTTACATAGGCTGATCTGGAGCATGTTAAGATCTTGATAAGAATGTTGTCAGTATGGTGGTGGTGGAGGATTGTTGCCTCATCTCTCTTCTTTTGGACATGGTGGGATGTTATTGGCAGCAGTAGGAAGACTAGGAGACAATAGAGGCATTGAAAAATATGGTAGTGGAATTGGTCTTGAAGGAGGGGTAGGGTTTGGAAGTCGTACAGTCAATGGTGGTGGAGTACCACAATATGGAGGCAAATGATGTGGAGGACGGGCACAGAGATCACTCAGTTCAACACATGATAATGGTTTCTTTAATGGGTTCAACGACAGTTACATAGTGTGCTCAAAACTAGTACCGTTAACAAAGGAGATGCTCTTCTCCATGGTGATATTGCAACTTGCATCTGGGATGCTCCTCAATTGGGCCTTGCATACTTTCTTGTCATGGTAGCCATCTAAATTCACATGGAACCTTCCATTTGAATCGCTCACCGCTTCAGAGTATAGAAGTTGGTTGCCACTACTATTTCTGCATTCAATGACCACCCTGGCTCCTGTATTGACAAAACTAGGATCAACGAGATGTCAAAAGAATAAAATCTACATGATATCTTCTAAATAGGGAAAGAGAATTTAGTGGTAATTTGGAAAGATTGGTCGATAGTTTTACACTAGTTACATTATAAATGTCACAAACCTGCCCATTAAAACACGTGTCTGGAAAATTGAACACTAGAATTTCAAATATATTTTTAGATTGGGGAAGATAATCTATTGGTAATTTTGAGAGATAGATTGAAACTATTATACTAGTTATAAATGTGACACACTTGTTAATTATAACGTACTAATTAAGAATTATAAATGTGACATACTTGTTAATTATAACATACTAATTAAGAATTGAACACTAAAAATATAAATATGTTTTTTAACCTAGAAAAACAAATTATTTACCAAACTATTAAATACAAGCTCAGTTTCCTACTAACTTTTTACTCAAAATCCATTCTGAACTTGGTTGAGAATATAAATCCTACCAACTTTTTAATCAAAATCCAATATGAACCAACTTTGTTGGGAACATAAGAATTATAGATTGTTTCTTGCCTTGTAAGAAGAAACTAAATTGGGTTACGCGCCCAGCCGAGCATAGATCGCAATAGACACGACCTCTCACAACGTGTTTTTCACTTTGTTTTCCCTGATTGAGTGAAGTGATCATGTCAACACTAGAAAAACTGAGCAGTAATAAAGTTAAGCGTGTAAAAACCCAATACAGAACAAGAATTTTCAGAGTAAGTCATGAAACAAATATTTTAGAAATAACTCTATAGAAGGAAATAAAAAACTGTGATTGTGTGGAAATTCCAAGATGAATACAACATCTCAATGATTGACGAACTACTAAACATTCAATGCTTGAACTAGCTGCAACTATGGAAGCAGACAGATGAACGCAAAATAATCGGTTACTACTTTTGTATTAACATGAGGAAGGGTGAATAAGGACATGATGTCAGCGAAATGCCTCTTTAATGTGTGGCAGATGGGGAACATTATGGCACATGACGTTAGGGTTTGCTTTGATATCAAAAACAAGGGATTTGAAGATATATCTACGACATCCATTTCGAATATATATCCCATTTTTGTCTTGCGAGGTTAATCCATTGAAAATCCTTAAAAAATCTTAATGGAAGTATAGCATGTGCCAATTTTCATAGGTCAAAAAGTCTGGATATTGAGATATTACAGTGTATATTTGCGAATATCGTATTTAACGTGTTAATATTCCAAATGAAAGAATTTATTGTTAATTATAAAAGAAATTAAGCATACTTTTTTTTTTCACACGGGGAAGGACCCCGCTAAAAAGCCACATGTTACAATCATATTACCACATATTACAACCATATTACATCATACCTCTGTACGACGGGACAGGATTACATCAAAGTCTTACAAGATTACATCAAATACTCTGTTGCGCAGCATCGGAATAGAAACCTGGTGAGGAGCGTGGCAACCAACAACCCCCACCATCATATCATGCACTTCCCGTGCTAAATTAATAATTTAACCAGTTACAATGAAAACTAAATAATTGGAATTTATTGTTAAAAAAAATTCCTAATCCCAAAATCTTAATCTAAAATAAATAAGCTAATCCACTTAATTATAAATTATTAAAATATCATGTTCATAACTTCTGTTTCACTTTACTTCAATGTTAAAAACAAGATATCTGAAGGAAGCTAAATTTTTGCTTCACTAATTTTGTTTTTGTTAACAGTCACACTGTATAAATTAACATGTTTTTACCCGGTAAAGTATGAAATGCTTTCAAATATAGAGAACTCGTTAAATATTTGTTTGTTCTTATTTTTTTATTTTAAATATCTCAACTCTAAGGAATTAGTTGGTGGTTTGTTTATTCTGTGATTTATTTAAGATTATTGAAATGGGAGATTATTTCGGTTTTAAATGAAAGATTTATTTATTTTCTAGATTGGGGGAGAATGAATTAAGTTTGGATGATTTTCAGATATTTATTTAAAAAAAAAAAAAAATATTTTTCTTAAAATTTGAAATTAAAAAATTAAATTTATTCCAATTAATATATATATTTTAATTCAATAGGTTATAAACAAATTATTTATCTAATGTTAAGGGTCAAAAAATTGAAAATTGTGAATCTAATTACTAATATTTGAAGTGGGATAATATATTGAAGTGGGCACTTTAATTCTTTTCTCCATATTGAAACTAAGTACTTTAATCTTTTTCTTTATTACAAATTGAATGGGATGATTGAAAATGAAAAATGTTATATTTGTGTGGTTATTCTGAAATCAATAATAAATTTTTAAATGATAATTTTCTTATATATTTAAACCATCTCTTAAAACTCTATTTCAATTAAAATTTTAGAAATTTCCATTAATGATTGAAATGTGGCTTCACTCTCAAAAGGTGGATTGGATTATGAAAATATCCTCTACCCCACATACTTGTGGATTGTTTGTTTGTTGATTTGAGACAATCCACTAATATATTAATATAACATTTAACATTATTAATATAATTTTTTTACAATAAGATATAACTTGTTGGGTAATATGAATGGGTAGATATTGATTAATATATATGATATAAGACATATACGTAATATATATGAAGAGACTTGTAATATTTTCTTTTGTTAAGCTTGGTAGGTCCTCTCTTTTTTCTATTCATTTATAGGCAAATTAATACCACAAAGATTGGCTAGGTGGCCTCAACTTGCTTATTGGGAAACCAAGTCTATTGGCCACCTATCCGCATTGTATGCCATCCAAAAAGAGTAAATTTTTAGTCTTTCTAGCCAAGCTATATATGTCCATGCTTCATGACCATACTCTAGATTTCTATCTATACATATACTTGCAAGACGAAAAGTAAATGTTGTCCGCATAGAAAACAAAAATAAACATGGTGTTTCATGACTATACTCTAGATCTCTATCTATACATATACTTGCAAGACGAAAAGTAAATACTATCTGCATAGAAAACAAAAATAAACATGGTTGATTATCTTGTCCTTCTGCTCCTCCGAGGTTGATTCCATTGCCGCAGGGTCCTTGAAATTTGATCCAAGCATCTCACGCAGTTCCAGGATACATAGAATATGTCTCTCAATTCTGTACAACCTAATATCTTGCTTATGAAGCTGAAATTGAATTTTCTCGGAGTCCTATTTGTAGCTCAGCATATCTTGAAGAGAAACAACCACCACGCCCACCAAGATTTGTTCCATAGCTTTGCCCATCAAGATTTTCATCAGCCAGTAGAGATACATGTTTTTCTTGCATTGTGTTATCCTGCCTCAAGTGTTACCTAGGTCCAGGACAAGAGGCCTCAAGTTTTCCATGTCCTCCTCAATCTTGATTCCTTACTTAACTTACTCTTCCCATTCCTCTAAGATTTTTTGGATGCCTTCATCAGTACCCTCGCAATATGCCTCAGCAACTTCGCAGATAATATGATCAACCGATTTTCTCCCCGTCCGGGGCTTGGACATGCTCAGGTCCTTTTCATTTCTAGGCACCTGTCCCCATCTTCCATGTCTATAGCCTTTCGCAGGTCGAGCCATGGCGAAGGTGCTCAAAACCTGTTCACAGCAACAATTTATTAACCAACAACCATTTAACATAGCATGACATTGCTCCCATCCCTAAGTTGAGTTACCCGTGCAGTCCACCTCACCATGCTCCTCCCCTTGCCCCTTGCTATCAATACCTGGGCTATCATGGTTAGAGATCCACCCCATAGAAGGGGTCGGCCTCAGTCCACCAGCAGTGAGCCCTCGTCTCCACAACCACAGTGAGGTCATCTTCCCGTTGCCTAGGCCAAGCTAGCAAGCTCTGTCACTTCCCAGCAGAAGCCCAAACATGAATTGCAGACCCATTCCCCTCTGCCCAGGATAACAATGCAAAGCCTTTAGCAGTTTTGTGCCTCGTTCCCCCCCCGAGAACCCTAGTTTTTCCCTCTCCATGAAAAGTTCTAGCCATACCCCAACAATTGAAATGGCTTCAATAGTAGGGGCATGCTCCTAGATGACATCTTAATTGACCCCTACTTCCCTCATTGTCCGACGCGTAGCCTCTCCCTACATAACCTCTTCTTTCATCCCACTCAACCCTCAGCCCTCAGAACCCAGGGACCCAAAGAAAAACAACGCAAGGTAAAAATAAAAAGAGGCAAAGGTGAGACCCAGCTAAAGCAGGACATAGACACAGAACTAAGTCAGTGCAAACCAGCGCCACCCCCAATTCCTCTTGCAGTTCTAGAATTCCAAATTAACATTTATAATTTTCCCCCTCTCCCACTAGCAAAAGCCCAACCAGGTCATCATTATAATGGAGGAGAAGAGAAAGAAAACATACCCATGGGAATTTTCACATCGTCTATGAGCTTGAGGCTGAGGATAGTGTCGCCCTCCCTTTCCCTTATTCGTGATCAAACACAATAGCATTATCCATCTATTCACCCTTAACTCATATAAGACCTGCGCCTCCACCTGCGGTGCCACCTTAACCACCACCCTTGCCTGCAATCATGCCAAGGGCCACCACACCCATCGCCTCAAGCATGTGGGGGGTGGTGGTACAAAACTTAGAGGTATTCTTCATTAATCCCCACTTGCTACCACAATCACCTGCTCGCATCCCAATCTAGGTGAAAAAGCTTGTCATATTAAGTTTTTTAAAATATATTTTAATATTAAGTTAATATTAATAATAAAATCAATATTATTTTTATGTTAAATACTTGAAATATTAAAATAAGTGGTTTAATATTAAGTTATACTATTTACATAATAATAATAATAATAATAATAACAATATATTTTTTGTAAATTAGTATACATTATATTACTAGTAAATCAAGAAGAGTACAAGCATATAACATTATTGCATTAGTGTCATACATGGGAGAGATCATCCACCCATAATTGGGAAACTAAATGGTCTCAAAAACATGAGTCTTGTACTAAAATTCTATACACAAAAATGTAACTATCATAAAAAAAAATAGATGGAAATGGAGGTGTCTTTCGTGGATCCTTAGGGCGCTCCTTGATGAGTGCCAGTATTGCAACAAGGATGATGCAACTCCTGAGCTACCAGCTCTACTTATCAACCTGAGGTTTGTACAAACTTGGAGGTGACAGTGCTATATGCACACGTGGAAGCGAAGGTCTTGCCTGTTGTCACTTGTTCATCTAGCAAGAGACCCCAGGGGTTCCAAGCCAAACTTCTCTAGAGTCAGAAGAAGCTTGATTCTTTGATGGAAGAAGAGAAAATATATTCTAAGAGAGATACTCTACTGCAGTAATGAGGAAAAAAACATGCAATGCTAAATCACACCATATCGTAATTAACCATTTAAACAGCTAAACTAAGCAAAATTGCTAAATAAACACTAACCTAATGTTGTTATCTAAGTTACAAGGTTGTGAGCATCAAACCAAACTAAGGTGTAAGCAAGGAAACTAAACTAAATCTATTTTTGTTTTCTTTTGGTTTTTTTTGTTTGTGATGATCGGACAATATTGAATGACCAAGTCAAAGCTCGGGAGTGGTAGCATTTTGAGGATATGTAGAACAAAGTTTAGGAAGGAGTCAAGCGAAAAATCAATCGAAGATCGAAATTAGTGAAAGGGAAACGTAATGAGGCAACAGTGCATAGGAACCATTGTATCGATCACCAAACAATAAGAACAGAAGATGAGCGGCGGAGATCTTATCGCGAGAGATTATGTGAAGAGATGGGTGGATCAATCAACAAACAGGATTAACGAAAGATGAGCAACAGAGATCTTATCGCGAAGGTTGAGTGAATATATGGGCGAACAAGGTTAATGGGAGCTTAATGGTAGGGTTCTTATCATGGGTGAAGTGAATAGATAGACACACAAGGTTAACGGGAGATGAATGGCTGAGATCTTATCAGAGGTGAAGTGAATAGATGGACGAACAGGGTTAACAGGAGATGAATGGCGGAGATCTTATCGCAGAGGTGAACTGAATAGATGGACAGACATGATTAATGGAAGATGAGCAATGGAGATCTTATCGCGGGAAAAAGGTGTGGAATGATGAAGTGGCTTTCGTAGGTGGTAAGCGGTTTCTCGCACGCCCTCAAGGCTGTAAGTAGAATTCCAAAATTTTACATGATTAGCCTAACTGGGTGACACGTAGCATGAGAAAACCACTTTTCGCGCATGCTCTCGGGCGGATATCAGTCGTGCAAGAATCCACACAATATTGTGTGATAATTGTTAGATAAAGCTAGACAGATTGGTGGTGGAGATTTGGAGCACATAAATTATTGGGACGACGCAATAGTTGTTAGATCAAGCTATACAAATTGACAATGGAGATTTGGAGCGCATAAAGTATTGAGATTATGTGATAGTCATTGGATCAAGCTAGATGGATTGACGATGGAGATTTGGAGTGCATAAAGTCAAACGTTGAAATGTATACGAAGAAGCTATGCAACACACAGTTGATGATGGTTTGTCAGGGTCGTTGTGAAAGGAAATTTATGAGTATAACCCTTGCTAACCTACTAATTGAAGAAAAAGGCACAAATGGAAGCCAACTAAAACACAACCAATTTACACTACACTGTTGTAATGGAAATGCAACTAATTAAGCGAATGAACGATTAAACCATGAATCTATGCACTACATTGTTGTAATGGAAATGTAGCTAATTAAGCAAATGAATGATTAAACCATGAATCTATGCGCTACGCTGCTATAATGGAAATGCATCTACTTAAGCAAATGAACGATTAAACCATGAATCTACACTAACATACATGTACAATAACGAGGAGCCTTAGCTACTAGGGTTTGGCCCTAACCCAAGAGCTTCAGCCCTTTGAGTTAACTCAGTGCTAGCTCAAAACAAAACTCATTCTTATTATCAAAATAATGGATTACATAAAAATTGTCACAAGTCTCGCAACTCGAAAATAGAGTGAAGTTTTACAATCAAAAGTTTGAATCTTACTGAGGTCCTAGGCTTCTCTACCTATACGAATGAAGTCTCCAATGACTTCCTTAAAATTAGGGAGGCTCAGCTCCCAAACTTGAGATAAACTGGTGCTTTGACTTCCACTTGCTCGGTTGCCTTCTAGTCCTCATGATTTGCTTATTTTCACTCCGAGCTGATGGAGGAATATTTGAATGGCGGGGTAGTAAATGAAGAGGATTTCCCTCCTATAATTCCTCTCCCTTTTCTTATTCGATTTTTGACCAAGGTCTTTGCCAAAATTCTTTGTGTTTATTTTAATCATGCATTAAATTTGGTGACAATCCCCAAGACGCCGAGGTGGCAATCCTACGTGGCGATTGGCCTGCGTTCAACTTTTCCCGCACTCGTATTTGCTTGGGGTTTTAGGTAAGGTTTTAATGGGAAATTAATTCTCCTCCTTCCTAAGGTGGTCTCAGTCTGTGTGATATAGCTCTATGGCACGGTCTGTTGTGGTTGAGTTGGTTATGTTTCCACCGATTTTGATTATGCTCCCCTACGTTCTTACTTGGTTCGTTCTGCAAGGAAAGGATGGTGCTTTGCCTCCCACTATCTTTTGGGTCCTTCTTCGGCTCTGGTCCTCTGTATTTGTATTAACAGTGTGATGGTGTTTTGTTGGACCTAGTGGTTGCTTGTTGCATGGCTTTTTCGAGGAGGTTTTGGGCTCTGTGGTTGCCCTGGGTACACCTTGGCTTCTCTATATTTGTTCACAGATATTTGATTTTACCAAGTTGACGGCACTATTTTTAACTGTTTTAGTGGTTGCATTGTTTTAGCAGACCCTCTACCCAACTCTCCCGATGATGGCTTGACAGCTTATACTCGAGGTAATTCCTCTACTCCAGTTTCAATTCTTTGTTTCCTTTTACCTTCACTGACAACTTTTCTCCTAGTGAGTAGACGATGGTCTTGTGGCTCTGTGGCCATAGTTTATGCTCTGTTGGGTCTCAGTATTTGCTCAGTTTGGTTTGTTCTAGCTTGTGTGGAACCCTCCTTGGCTTATGTCGATTGTATGAGGACTATTATGGATGGTTTTGAAGGCTCTACATCTCGGACCTGTGTGGGGTTACAAAATGTTATCTTTTTTTGCTACTATGGACTTTGAAAAATGTTTATACACACACACACATATATTGTAAATTTTCATTGTTCAATCAATAGCATGCTTTTGTGAAATACTTGGATGGTTTCTTCTGCTGTGTTTAGCTCCTTCAGCTTGATGCACAATTTGATTAACAATCATCCAATTTGTTATAAATTTCTATGCATAGTACATAATTCTTGTCATTTATGGAAAACAATAATGCATACCTGTAAGCTTCAATTTACTTTTTAAAAATATATTTCAGAGCTACACTCTTTGGTCCCTTTTCTTCTGGATGGTAGCAACCCCACCTTTGCCTTTGGCTTGCCTATTTAAGTTGTTGGTAGCCTCATTCTGTTCAGGAACTACCTACAGTTACAATGTCGTTACATTCTAGTTTATGGCAGTTTGTTTCCTAACTTATTTAAAACTAATTTCTAATCTAACTACTATTTAAATTAAAGGAAAACATTAGTTGTGACAGCCTTATTTTAAACATAAAATAAAATTAAACTAAAAGTGAATTTAATTTTAACAACTTGTCCAATTTTCGCCTCCCTAATTGGATGCTCCTGTATTAGGCTCCTTGGGTGAATGAATCTCATGGCTCCTATCCATGAGCTCTTCAATTGAATACCCATCGCTTTGAATCTGTCCAGCATCTAACCAGGAACTATCCTCAATTGGACGGTTCTTCCATTTAACCAGGTATTATAAGTACCCCTTTCATCGTGTCCGCCTAGGTACCTGAGTATCCAATATTGTTCGATCTCTAGAGGTTTGGCTGGGGGCATCTGTCTAACCCATGTCTCTGTCTCTCCTTCTCCCTGGGTGTCCCATGTGTATTCTGTTGAACTGTCCTCCACATTAGCGGTAATGTAAGGGTACAGGTCTTCCACATTGAAAATGGGTAAGATCACGATACCCATGGGTAGTTGCAGTTCATATGCATTGGCAGAGAAATTTTGTAGTATTTGGCAAGGCCCTATTTTTTCCAGTTTGAGCTTGTTATATTCCCCTTTAGGAAATCTCTCTTTCCATAGATGTGCCAATACCAGGTCTCCTACATTAAATTGCACTTCCCGTCGTTTTAGGTCTACCTTTTGTTTATATCTTTGTCTATTATTCTGCAATTTGTTTTTCACCTATTCATGAAGTTTGTTGATCACTTTTGTGAAATCTTCACCATCAGCACTCCTTTATTCCAACTGACCCAAATTTCGCAACTCGTGCACACCATGGTGGTGCATTCCATATAGGATATGGAAAGGACTTCTGCCTGTAGTCCTGTTGGGTGAATCGTTATAAGTGAACTCTACTTGTGTGAGTACGCAATTCCACTGTTGTGAATTTTCACCAACCAAACTACGTAACAGATTCCCCAGACTTCGGTTCACTAGCTCAGTTTGCCCATCAGTCTATGGATGATAAGCTGAGCTGAAATTTAGTTTAGTATCTAACTTCTTCCACAAATTCCACCAAAAATGACCCATGAACTTCACGTCCCTATCTGAAATAATAGACTTTGTCAAGCCATGTAGTCTGACAATTTCTGTGAAGAACAAATGGGCTACATGCGTGGCATCATTGGTCTTTTTATAGGGAATAAAATGCACCCTAAAGTGATCCACTACTACCATGATTGAATTGTACCCCTTTTGTGCCCTTGACAAGCCTAAGACAAATTCTAAACTGACTTAGTCCCATGGTCTATCTAGAATAGGTAGGGGCGTATACAATCTCGTATTTTGATTGTGTCCCTTTTCCAGTTGACACATCTTACAACTAGCCATATATCTTTGTACATATCACTGCATCTTCGGTCAATAATAGAAGTGACTTACTTGTTCCAAAGTCTTGTCTATGCCAAAATGTCCATCTAGACCCCCACTATGTTTCCTCTAAATTAAGTTTTCCCTCATTGAACATTCTAGGATACACAATTGTCCTCCCCTGAACAACAATACTTCCTGTATATTATAGTCTAGCCACAAATTGTTTTCCCTCAATAGCGGATTCTGGCAAGCTTCGTATGCTTCCTTAAAGCCTACATCTGTTTCATACAGATCCTTGAGATGCTCAAAGCCTAATACTTGCACTCTACTTTCCTATAAAATCAAACTCCTCATGCTTAACTCATCTGCCACTTTGTTGGCTTGTCCACTGATGTGTTTCAGCATAAACATAAACCTCTAGAGGTATTCCACCCACTTCACATGTTTATGGTTTAGCTTATGCTATTGCATAACATATTGCAAAGCGGAATTGTCTGAAAATAGAACAAATTCATTTCCCATTAAGTAATGTCTCCAATGTTTCAGCGCTTGTACCACTGCATAAAACTCCTTGTCGTAGTATGTATATTTATATCTACACTCATTCAACATCTCGTTGAAATAGGCCAGTAGTTTTTCCTCTTGGCTGAGTACTACTCCAATGGCTGTCCCACTAGCATCACAACGAAATTGAAAAAATTTGTTGAAATCTAGTAACCTTAAAATGGGTCTTTCAGTGGTCTTCTTTTTCAGCAGTTGAAAACCCTTTTCAAACAACTCCGTCCAATGAAAAGGTTGATTTTCTTTTTTAATAGTATCCACCATGGGTGCACAAATCCCACTGAAACATTTTATAAATTTCTGGTAAAAACTCGCCAACCCATGAAAACTTTGTACCTCAAACAAACTCTTTGGGTTTGGCCAGCTAACTATGGTTGCAACCTTTTCTAGATCCATCTTTAATTCATTTTCTAAAATCATGAACCCCAAATAAATTAACTCCTTCTTAAAAAGCACACACTTTTTCAAATTTAACAAGCAACTTATTCTGTTGCAATTTTTCCAAGACACACCTAACATGTCGGAAATATTCTTACCTTGTCTTACTGAAAATAAGATATCATCTAAATACACAATCACGAACTTTACAATATATTCCTTCAACATCTCATTCATCAAGCGCATGAATGTGTTGGGTGCGTTGCTCAATCCAAATGGCATGACTAGCCATTCATATAGGCCTTCATTGGTCTTGAAAGCAGTCTTCCACTTGTCTCCTTCTCGAATCTGAATCTGATAATATCTACTTTTTAAATCAATCTTTGAAAACTATGCCACTCCACTCAAACAATCCATCATATCATCCATCTGTGGTAAGGGAAGCCTGTACCTAATGGTAATATTATTTATTGCTCGAGAATCAATACACATCTACCACTCTCCTCCTTTCTTGGGAGCTAAGACTATTGGAACAACACAAGGACTTAAACTCTCTCGAATCAGTCCTTTTCCCAACAACTCCAATACCTTCTTCCAGATCTCCTCATTGTCCTTTAAACTCATTCAGTAAGCAGATTTGTTTGGTAAACTAACTCCTGGAATGAAATCAAAATGGTGACTGATACTCCTTCTTGGTGGTAATTTATCGAGTAAATCATCCACTACAATGTCGCTAAACTCCTGTAGCATATCTTGTATCTCCTCAGGTAAATCAATAATCTTAGTGTGGATTAACACTGCTCTTGACCTTCACACGTCCTCTTCTAGCATTTTGCTTCCTAGTGATCTTCTCTTCTGCTTTAAAAGCACTTTGATAGGCTTCCTCTATGGACTTGGGGGAGAGAATACTAATCTCATCTAGTATCTCCATTCGTAATCCGTTCACAAATGTCATTGTCTTTTCTGGGGTATCTTCGACATAACCCGCTCATAGATTCACTCTGTAGAATTCTTTTGTATATTCCTTCACAGTCATTTCCCTTTTTTTCAAGTTTTGTACCTATCTATATAGAGCAATATGACAGTCTTTGGGTAAAAACTTACTTTTCATCTTGGCGATCATCTTGTTCCATTTTTTAATTGGTGGCTTATTTTACCTTCTCCTTTCTACCTGCACATTGTCCCACCATAGTGCTACATGTCCCTTCAGTTTGGTGGTTGCAAACCTGACCTTCTTATCCTCACTGATTTCTTCACATTCGAAGTATTTGTCCAACTTGCTAATCCAGTCCAATAATACTTCTGTAGATAAACTACCATCATAGTTCGAAAGTTCCTGCTTCAATTTGTTGCTTTCTAACAAAATATACCTCAATAATTTTATTTGTAGCCCTTCCTCATCAGATCCATCCATCGTAGCTGCAACTTCCTCTTCATTGTCATCGCCACCTTCTAGATCCCTATGCCTCCCTACTTCTATTTCTACCAATCTAGCACTTAGGATCCTGATTTCTTCACACAATCCTTCATCGGCTACACTTTGAATAGCTCTACCTCAACCTCTTCTTCCTACTTCCATATTTTTTCTTCCTAAGGAAAGAATTAATCTAATACCAAAATTCGGTGCAAATCCCTGAGACACCGAGGTGGCAAGCCTATGTGGTAGTTGGCCTACGTTCAGCTTTTCCCATGCTCGTGTTTGCTTGGGTTTTAGGTAAGATTTTAATAGGCAATTAATTCTCCTTCATCACGAGGTGGTCTCAGTCTATGTGACACGGCTCTATGGTGCGGTCTATTTTGGTTGAGTTCGTTATGTTTCCGCTAGTTTTAGTTCTGCTCCCCTGTGTTCTAACCTAGTTCGTTCTGCAAGGAAAGGATGGCACTCCGCCTCATGCTGTCTTTTATGTCCTTCGTCAGCTTTGGTCCTCTATTGTTTTGTTAATGGTGTGATGGTATTTCATTGGACCTAGTGGTTGCTTCTTGCATGGTTTTTTCGAGGAGGTTTTGGGCTCTGTGGTTGCGCTGCGTACACCTTGGCTTCTCTGTATTTGTTCATAGAAATTTGATTTTACTAGGTTGGCAGCACTACTTTTAACTATTTTAGTGGTTGCACTGTTTTACTAGGCCCTCTGCTCGACTGTCCCGGCGATGGTTTAACGTCTTCTACTTTAGGTAATTCCTCTACTCCGATTTCAATTCTCTGTTTCCTTTTACTTTCGCTTCTAGCTTTTCTCCTAGTGATAATATGATAATCTTGTGGATCTGTGGCCATGGTTTATGCTCTATTGGGTCTCAGTATTTGCTCAGTTTTGTTTGTTCTGGGTTGTGTGTAACCCTCCTTTGCCTGTGTTGATTATATGAGGACTTTTATGGATGGTTTTGAAGGCTCTATGCCTCAGACCCGCGTGAGGTTACAAAATGCTATATTTTTGTGCTACTGTGGACTTTGACAAATGTTCACACACACACACATATATATTGTAAATTTTCAATGTTAAATCAATAGCATGCTTTTGTGAAATACCTGGATGGTTTCTTGTGGTGTGTTTGGCTCCTACAATATGATGCGCAATTTGATTAACAGTTGGTGCAACCCTAAGGCTGCCACAACATGTATACCTTATCGAGACTTAATTTCCCCTCAATGGCCCTTATAAAGCTTTATACCTCCATACCCACATATATATGTATTGGAAGCATTTTGCAAGAATTTAGCCTTAAAACCCCAAATCACCACGCTTTACACACTTTCTCCACAAAATATAGGCCCTTTTTCCCTATCAGAACTGAAATACCTTCGAAAAACACTTAAACAAGGCTTTTCCCTTTCGGGACCAAAAAAACTCGTGAAAAGGCTAAAATAGTGATATAAACACCTTTTAAACCAAATATATGTGTTAAGCCATACATCTATATCTAGCCAATCAGATGACCCAGATCTAATTGCAATATTGGCGACCAGATCCCAATGGTCCACAAATATCGGTGATAGCACTTGGTGGAGGTCCGATGTGATAACGTTAATCACTATCGGTGATCTCCATATACTTGATTTAATATATGTCGTCTCCCTGCTAAACCTTCGATGTGATAGCCTTACGGATCTGATAGGTTGTCCAATCGCCCCTATATTGTTTCGGGTCTGGGTATGTTGCTCTATCGGAATTCAGTGATCACAAGCTGGTCCCCTTCCTTTGTAGCGATGCGATTATGCATCAAAACTGATAAGGTCCAAAAGCATGACCTATAATATTTCAAATCCGCTTCATTAAATGCACTAAGTGTTTTGTGTAGTTTCTCTGTGTAAATGGGTTTTCCACTTGCGGACCCAAACTACACTAGATCTTCCTTAGTCAAGGGGATTTCTACTGTTAATTATGGAAACACAGAGCTGGTATTGATTTCATCCAAAAACGAGGAAAAATAAACATTCAAGGTCTCCATGGCTATACATGGAATTACACAAACAACATTGATTTATTCAGGATAAACGAAATAACGGAGTCTCGCCTTCAGCCAAATTTCACAGGTAAAGACTTTTGTCTCAAAAGAAATGCGATCAATTACACAATTCCACCCTCAAAATCAATTCTTTGCGTACAAATATAAATACAAAACTATATTTGAGGCTCTCACCCTTCTGTAGCCTAATTCCTCTAGTTATTGGCCTCTTTCTCCTATGCTTCCCGTAGGCTTACAATATTCTCGATATTCTCCCTCTCTGTTGCGCTTCTTCCTTTCAGAAAAGAAAGGAAACACATATATGCTAAGTTAACCATATCCTCCAAAATTGGAGGAATAAATTATACATTTAGAATTCAAATCCTATCTTAATCTAAACAAACTAGACTACTTGGCTTGATCTCCACGCAGGAAGGATCATTTGCCATTTATTCTCAATTCTGTTCAGAATTAGGCAACAAATTAACCACTTACATAATTGAAATTAATACAATTTAAATGACCAATTATTCCTCCAACCTTTCATTAGCCACAACATGTGACCACTCCATCACATTGTTGGCTAGGCCTAAATGCTCCTGCATCAGACTCCCAAATTTTAAATTAATCGTGATCCCCTGATCATGTGCTTCTAATCTGTGTCATCTTGGATCCCATACTTGGTTTGGTAGTCTATCCTTGGTTACTGCTGTTGTTGGTTGTCCTTCAGGTCTCTCTCCTTTATGTTGTAATTCCCCATTAGCTATCCTCTCATTGTTCGCTACTGTCCCTTCATATATCTTACTGTTGTTTGCTCATCATTACAGTTTATGGTAGGCTCCCACATCTTAATTTGTAGTTTTCCATTTCCTTCACCTATATCATTCCTTCCAACCAATCTGCCTTTCTTCTTTTGTCATGTATTTGTTTTATTGGAATGTTGTTGTATGAGTTTCCATAACTCATCCGATTCTTTGTCCACTTCACTCCTCATATGTTGAATACTATTATCCTACAATTGATTGTTTTCTTGAATAAGAACATCATAATCCCTATGCCTATAATGTCCCATATACATTTCTGAAATGTACAAATTCCTTCTCCATTGATCCTTTGTAATAATGACTTCACTACTTCTTACTTCAAATTCCAGTATGCCTGCAATTCTATAAAATTCTTGAAAACTCAAAATTTTTCATGCTTGATTAGGTACTTGTAATATTTTTTCTTCCTGTAACTTCATTTATGCACCCTTAAGGATTATGGCATCATATTTTTCTACTCCTGAAATGTCACTTCCAGCCTCTTCTTCATCAATAACTCTTTGTGGTACAATAGGAATCCTGTTACTATCATCTCTTGAAGTCCTCTCTTGTTTGTCACTCCCATACTGTAAATTCAACTTCATTCCATCTTCTTGAGATATTTTGATCTCATCCTTCACTAATTTGATCTGTTCTTCAAAATTAACTCCTTGGTTCAGATGGACTTCACATTACCTTGTTCCTGCATATAAATCTTCATCAGAACTAATCAATTCATTAAACACAAATACTTTACCTTGCTTCCTCATTATGCCAACACTTCTGAAAAATTCTTTCTCATATTTGTCATCCATGACAACTTCTTCATTCTCATTCAGTTCTGGTTATACAGTTTGATCACTTATTCCTTGGTTTTCTTTCCTCTTTAACTCACGCCACCAATCTACTATTTCATTTGGACTTTCTCTCAAAATTTCTGCACAAACTTCATTATCTACATCATATGTCTTTAGTCCTTCTTTACTCGAGCTTTCTTCAAGGTTAATAACCTTCAATGATTGTTTAATATCCACAAAGTCTTCTATATCAACCTTCAATAGCTACTCTCCTTTGGCTTTAGTCTTAAACAGTTGTCTAATATCTACATAATTTACTACAACTATGTTTAAGAGCTGCTCTTCCCTCTGCATCACATGATTAGGTGAGTTTCCTTCCTTTAACTTCTAAAAAGTCATATCTGTGTTTTTCCTTTCCCTGATGACAACATGAATCAGTTGTCTTACTTTAGTGTATCCTGCATTTACACACAAAATATCAGTTTCAAAACTATGAAACACCAAGGTCTTTATAAGATTCTCCAATAGGTTTGTATTAGCGTCATTAGTTTTCCTAAGAAAATTCCTTGTTCCATATTCATATGAATGGATCTATTTCTTTCCAAACATTCCTTGGATCTCAATAATTCCTATGACATCCTCCTTTTGAATTATCCTTTGGATATCATTTGACTGGACATCTTCCTTCACTTGGTTGTAACTTTTCCCTTTATTATGTATATGACTGTGAGTAGTCATCTCTTCACCTGATAATATAACAGTTTCCAACAACTACTTGTCTTTCCTCAATTCTACATGACCTGCGAACATACAATAATCATCAATTTTAAAAGCACAATACCTTCCATCCTCTTTTGATGCTTTAAGCACCGATCCTTCATCATAGATCTTTTGGATTTCAACAAATCCTCTTTGTTGTGATTCCATTTCTCTAAGTCTCTCCTCCTCTAACAAATCAATATGAATTTGTTCAAGTTCCCTAAACTCATTTATCAGCTTATCATTCCACATCTGTTGCAATAGCTTCCACTTGACCCTTTTCTTCGTTCTCCATTTGTATCTTCGATCTTCATTTGTATTTCTTTGTACTACTAGAATAATCTCTGGTTCTTCATTCTGCTGCCAGTTTCCTTCCTCAAATTCATTCTCTTGTTGTTGATCACCCTTTTAAATTGTTGGTTCCTTCCATCTTCATCTTTCTGATTCAATACTTATGTCTCCTTCATGTCTTTGAGGACATAACTTCCTTATTGCTCCTGATCTTTCATCTCACCTTAAAATAATCTCTTCCCAATTTCTCTTATTTCAGTATCATATTTATTAATGTTGTCTTCCACACTTGTAGTCACATCATTAATTGAAAATTCTAAATATTTACTTAACTCTATAAATGTTAGAGACAGTTCATCCATATCATGCATAGTAACCATATCATTTTCTCCATCAGGTTTTGAAAGCTTCATTTATCCTTTAGGTTCCTTGAGCAGTCTTTCCAAGAATTATATTTCCATATGAAATCTCTCCAGCAGTTCATCACAACTTCCACTCTCAACTTCATTCTTTTCCTGGCAATCCTCCTAAGTTTTCCTATTTTCTACACTAATATATTGCAAAGTTCTTTCATCAATTTCATCAGAAAATCTCATTTTTTTACCTCCTTGTAATACCACTATGGCATTGTCATTAGACTCCTGGTCCATATCAACTTCATCTAATTATTTCACACCAAACAGAATTTCATATATGAACTCCTTCTGCTATAATAGATCAACACCTTCTTCCTCTAAAAGGAATTCTCCATCATACTTCACCTCAAGAGCTTCATTTATGTTTATGACAGTTTCACTAGACCATCATCCTTTGCATATCCTGCAAACATACACGAACTATGAGAATAAAAATCACAAGGCTTCATTGCCTCATCTGCTTCCCTTGTCATCATATCTTCTAATTGTTCTAAACTATGCCAATAGTTCGTGAGATCTTCAGCTGATCTCCCATTATCCTCTTCACCCAAAATTTCACATTGTTCTAGTCTGCAAATGGAAACTTTCATTTCTGCTTCTTCTTCTCTGAGTTCCTCTAGTTCCTCTTGAGCACTCAATATCTGCTCAATCTTTCTAAACTCTTCTGCTATCTCTCAATTCACTTACTGATTTCTCTTCTCATGTAGCCTCTGCCACTTTACTCTCCTTCTCATGGTCCAACCACACTTCTGGTCTTCATCGCTTCTCTACAGCATCTCCATCAATATTCCAATCTGGAAATCTATCTCAGCTCTCTCTTTGTCAAACTCTTCTTGACTCATCTTCATGTCATTTACTTTGGCATATTTCCTTCTAATGTGGCTTCTTTCTGAACCTCTGCTATGACTATCAGTAGTCATCTTCTTCTCCTCTCTCTTTATGAGCTCCTCACTCCTTTGTAACAAGCCTCTACAACAGCAATTCCTCCTTACTGTGATCTTACCTCACTAAGCTCTCCTCACCTAGTGTTTTGGTAAGCACAGTCCTCTATCTGGACCTCCTCTTGAGCAACACCTTTGCTCCTTCTAGGCTTCTGCAATCTCCCACGCTCTCTTGAGAACACTTCATTTGTCCTCTCTATTCAATCTCTTATTGGATTCTTTAGGTTCACTGCCACTTCAGAGTGCTTTCCTTTCTCTACTCTTACGACCACATCTGGTTCTTCTCTCACAGCTTCTCTTGTTCTATATTGCTGCAGTATTCACACTTTCTTATGTTGTCACCTATGTTTTGAATGGATTTCCTTCGTCTTTTGCATCTACAAGTTCTGCTACAATCTCTAAGAACTTCCCAAAATTTCTTCTATAGTTTCACTACTGTAATCTAATGCCAAACTTCATTCATTCAACATGTTGTTGTTTTCATACCTCTGTAGTCTTTAATCCTCATAAGCAAAAC
This sequence comes from Pinus taeda, assembly GCA_000404065.3. NCBI lineage: Eukaryota > Viridiplantae > Streptophyta > Pinopsida > Pinales > Pinaceae > Pinus > Pinus taeda. The sequence continues at coordinate 65,796 of APFE031094924.1, read as the reverse complement.
ATCTCTTCGCAGGAAATTTCTTCCCATTTCCTGCTCTGATACCAAAAATGGTGCAACCCTAAGACTGCCACAACATGTATACCTTATCGAGATTTAATTTCCCCTTAATGGCCCTTATTAAGCTTTATACCTCCATACCCACATATATATGTATCGGAAGTGTTTTACAAGCATTTAGCCTTAAAACCCCAAATCACCCCACTTTACATGCTTTCTCCACAAAATATAGGCTTTGTTCCCTATCAGAACCGAAATATTTTCAGAAAACCCTTAAACAAGGCTTTTCCCTTTTGGGACCAAAAAAACTCTTGAAAACGATAAAACAGCACTATAAACGCCTTTTAAACCAAATATGTGTTAAGTCGTGGATCTAGATCTCGCCGATCGGATGACCCAGATCTAATTGCAATATCGGCTATCGGATCCCAACGGTCCACAAATATCACCGATAACACTTGGTGGAGGTCCGATGCGATAATGTTAATCACTATCAGCAATCTCCATATACCAGATTTCATATATGTCTTCTCCCTACTAAGCCTCTGATGCGATAGCCTTACGAATCTGATAGGCTATCCAATCACCCCTATATGTTTCGTGTTCGGGTATGTCGCGCTATTGGAATTCAGTGATTACAAACCGGACCCCTTCCTTTGCAGCAATGCGATTATGGATCGGAACCAATAAGGTCCAAAAGCGTGATTTATAATATTTCAAGTCCACTTCATTAAATCTGCTAAGTGTTTTGTGTAGTTTCTCTGTGTAAATGGATTTTCTGCTTGTGAACCCAAATTACACTAGATTTGCCTTAGTCGTGGGGATTTCTACTATTAATTATGGAAACACAGCGTCGACATCGATTTCATCCAAATACGAGAAAATATAAACATTCAAGGTCTCGAGAGCTGTACATGGAATTACACACACAACATTGATTATTCACGATAAACAAAATAACAAAGTCTCAACTTTGGCGAGATTACACGGGTAAAGAACTCTGTCTCAAATCAATGCAATCAATTACACAATTCCACTCTCAAAATAAATTCTCTGTGTAGAAATATAGATACAAAACTATATTTGAGGTTCTCGCCCTTCTCTTACCTGATTCCTCTGGTTATTGGCCTCTTTCTCCTATGCTGCATGTGGGCTTACAATATTCTCGATATTCTCCCTCTCTGTCATGCTTCTTCCTTTCAGAAAAGAAAGGAAACACATATATGCTTGTTAACCATCTCCTCCACAATTAGAGGAATAAATTATACATTTAGAATTCAAATCCTATCTTAATCTAAACAAACTAGACTACCTGGCTTGATCTGCATTCAGGAAGGATCATTTGTCATTTATTCTCAATTCTGTTCAGAATTAGGAAACAAATTAGCCACTTACATAATTGAAATTAATACAATTTAAATGACCAATTCTTCCTCCAACCTTTCATTAGCCACAACATGTGACCACTCCATCACATCGCTGGCTAGGCTTAGATGCTCCTGCATCAACAGTCATCCAATTCTGTCATTATTTTCTATGCACAATAGATAAGTCTTGTCATTTATGGAAAACTATAATGGATGTCTGTAAGCTTCAATTTACTTTTTAAAATATATTTCAGAGCTACGCTCTCTTCTCTTTTCTTCTAGATGGCAGCAACCCAACCTTTGTTTTTGGGTTGCCTATTTAAGTTGCTAGTAGCCTCATTCTGTTTAGGAACTACCTACAGTTATTCCAATTTCTAGTAGTTTATTTCCTAACTTATTTAAAACTAATTTCTAATCTAACTACTGTGCAAATTAAAAGAAAACATCGACTGTGATAGCCTTCTTTTAAACATAAAATAAAATTGAACTAAAAGTGAATTTAATTTAACAGCTTGTGCATGGAAAAACTATGTTAAATCAAGGATAGACAACATCGGGATATCTTTAAATTATTTTAGTTGACATTCCAATTTTAAATTTAATTTGAGCCTGTCTTGATCAAGTAAGATCTCTTTGAGATTCAATTTTATTTAACACATACTTTGGAAATATATAAATATTAATTATTAAAAATAAATATTTAAATTGTATACACAATAAATATATAAATATTAATAGCCAAATTAAATATTTAGAAGGAAAAATACTTATATTCATTTATATCAAT
>APFE031094924.1:47704-62544 GCA_000404065.3 Pinus taeda | reverse complement strand
GAAAAGTAATAAGTTTCATTCAAATTTGTTTTTAATTTGTAAGTTTAATTATAATGTTATATTTAAATGTTTGTAAAATTAAAATACAATGAATAATTGAATACAATTATTAATTAATTTTTTTTGGAGTTGAGTGACAAAAGGGTTATAAGTCCATGAGAACCTAAAAGAAAATGAGTTTTTGAAAGAAAAATCCATTAGAATAATGCTTTCATGTGTATTAGGGAACTAAATGTATTTATCATGTAGGGGAAAAACATATAAAAGGTGTACGTTTTCTTAGAAAAAATTATTATTCCAATCATTTTAATGTTGCAAGGAGCAATTTGCGTGGATGGTTACCATTGCATGTAGCCAAGAGGAAAAAGTGTGGGAAAAAGAGATGATGGAGTAAACTAGAAGCATTATGGTTGGAAGGAGAAGGTATGAGTTTTTCTTAAACAGAGAATATATAGTTGTATAATGAATATAGAGATTGTTTGAGTTTCCAATGTCCATTTGCATAAACTAATTGATTATCACAAATGAGTCAAGGTTTATCAATTCCATGTGTTTATAAAGACAATTCAACATTTTAGACATATCAAATAAAGGACAATTAACCCTCAAATTTTACACATATCAAATAAAGAAAGTCATAACATCATGTTGTAAATGACTTATAGGAGTGGACCTTTAGCTAATTGGAGGTAGAATGAGACTCTCGAAAGAGATTACCTATGAGGAATTATTGTAGCTCTTCAATTTTGACTTTTTCCTTAATATCGTGGGCTTGGTTGTGTAAGGACCATACCACGATACCACGATACTAGGATGGACCTTATTACAAATTCCTAGATTTGGGTATGATTCCAATTTGGTAGACCATTTAAAGGGAAATACAATTATTATTTTTTTTCTATGATTTATTTTGACGTTAATATTTTTTTCAATTAGAAAAATAAATTATTTTTCACTGGTAAATTTTATCAAGGACATCATTTTAGTACATTGTAATCATGTAAAGAATTTCATTATAAATTTATGCTCAACTTATGCTATAATCCTTTATTATGTAATATTAGTTTTTTCATTTTTATTTAAATATGAAATATGTTTAAAAAACTTTGAGAATTTAATTGAATTGATAACTAATTAATTTGAAAACAAATATGGAAGAATTTTGATTGCCGTGTGTTATGGCCTAGATACGTGGATCTAGGAACATTACATAATGCATGTAGCATAAGTGCATTCTTTCATATAGGATTTGAATATAAACATAGTTAATCTATATTCTATAATAATAAATATTAAGATAGTAATATAAAATTTCTTACTATTTATTTAGACTTACAAAACATAGGTGATGACAAAATAGTTTTCATTAAAGGAATGTAAAAAACAGTAACAACTAGTAGATAAATATTTGTTATACATTTTATGATGTATTTGAAGGAAATAAACATTGAATTTCATTCTTAGAAACATTGTTAATATTGTTAACAAAGGACTCTTAAACTATGTCAGTAAAGACACATTTCAATGAAAGACGAGTTAATTATTTTTAATTTTTTCTAAGCTAAAATGAATACCATCTATATGATGAAAACCTTTAGTTGAACATAATAGTAGATTAATGCAAAAATAAAAATAAAAAATGAGTGTCTTATAACATAGTTTCAAATAGACCCAAATTTAGAATTGAATTTTGACTAATGTAATGGTTCTTTAAAAAGTCTAGTGGTATATATGCTAATGAACTAGTCTAGAGAAAAAACAATGTAAAATAATATATGAGAAACTGAGATTAAAATGATGTCAACTCATTACTAATTGGTTGATATCTCCAATGATACATTCTCATTTTTCAAATCTTCATGCATTTGTCGAACTATTTAATTTTCGATGTCTATCTCTTTGACTACCCCAATATTTGGGAAGATTGATAGAGAATGACAACCTATAGAAATTCCTGGGAACAATTGATATAACATGTTAAAATAGTATTCCTTCTTCTACTACTAGTGACTTTGATGTACCACAATAGTTGATAATTTGATGTTTTTAGGCTTTAAGCTTCACGATGAGATAAAATGTTATTCTTTAAATTTTCATTTATGGAAATGGGCTTCCATGTCAGTAGATATATGGAAATATGATATATTAAGTGCTCATATTCAAATGTTCTTCCATATATACATATACAGAAATTCTTTTTTATATACACATACAAAATCACTTCAATATATGCACACTTGTAGAATTTAAGTTTTGTATATGTAAACATAAAAAATCCTTCATCTGTAAGTGCACATCTATGTAAGTGCACATCTATGGAAGTGTTTATGTAAATGCACATTTATAGAACCATGATTTGGTAAGAGTGCATATATAAAAGGGGAATTTCATATAGACTCATATAAGGAAGACATCTTAATACAAAAGTGGGTATCCATGTGTGTGTGTGTGTGTGTGTGTGTGTGTGTATGTGTGTGTGTGTGTGTGCACGCGCGCGTGTGTGCATGTGTGGGTGTGCGTGCACGTGCACGTGTGCGTGCGTGCATGTGTGTGTGTGTGTGTGTGTGTGTGTGTTTATACTTGCACATATACAAACACTGACATATATATGTATGTATGGGAGTAGACTTCCATATATGTGAATAAATGGAAGTTGGTTTTCCTGAATGGATCTATTTATGTGTATATACATAAGCTAGCTTTCACACGTACAAAAGTCCTTCCACATATGCACAAATATGGAAGCTACATTCTATAATTATCATATAACAAAATATTTATGTGTTTACACACATACATGAGCCAAGTTCTTTATATGGACATATATGGAAGCTACTTCTACAAATGTTTTTGTATATGCACGTATATGGAATTCGGCTTCCATATTTGCACATATACAAAATTGGTTGTCTATATATGATCATATACAAAAACTCACTTTGATAAATGTTCATTTATGAAAGTGAGATTTTGTATATATGAATGGCCTTCTTCCATATATGCACATTTACAAGAAATGGATTCTCTATATATGGATTTTTTAAATATGCTTTTATAGAAGTGGGATTCTATATATGTGAATATCTGGATGTTTGTTTCTCTTTATGTGCATTAGGGAAGTCAACTTTCATATTTTTGTATATATGGGAGCTAGCTTCCTTATAAGCACAAATATGGAATCATTTCTCGATATGCTCATATACAGATGTTAACTTATGTATAAATGGAATACTTATTCAATAAATGCATAACTATAGAAGTGGGTTTACATATATATGCATATACAAAAGCTAGCTTTGGCATATCTGGATTTACGTAAATACACGTGAACAAATTTAGTATTATGTATATGTTTATATACAACATTTAACATCCATATATGCAGATATATGAAAGCATGCTTCTATATATGTGTATATATGGAAACCATAATGAAAGTAGACTTTTATATATGTCCATATATGGAAGCAATAATAAAAACATGATTTTGTATTTGTATATATGGAAGTTGACATCCATATATACACATATATATAAAAGTTGTGACTTTTAAATTAGCTATTTGTGGAGTTCATAGGGTGTCAATTCACCATGAGTCTCAACACTCTGTATATGCACAACTTCTATATATGCACATCGATATGGAAAAGAGCATATACATAATTGACACATATATGGAAGTGGATATATGGAAGATAAAATTTTCATTTGTGTAACTATGTGGTCCCCTATGATTCCCAACTCAGTGTGTGGTGTTTATGTGAGGATACAAATGCTTGAATAACAATGAACCTATTTTTAATCACATGTAACACAAGTAGAGAAAAGGGTTAATTTTAATTTTGTTAATGCATTTCTACATATGTGTAAATTTCATATATGAATGTTTACATATCTATATGTATATATGGAAGTCATATTTTGTATATGTGAAACTACTATATATGCACATAGATATGGATGCATATATGTAAAATGGCTTCCATATATGTGTTACATTTGTGTATGTACATTTCCATATCAATATGCATATATAGAATTCCACATATATAGAAGCATCTTCCATATATGTGAAACTTCTATGCACATATATATGGAAGTGTGAATATGTATAATAGTCACAAATATACATAAATATGGAAGTGCATATAAAAATTTGACTTCTATATGTGTTCTTGCATATCTCTATGCATATAGAAAAGCATACATGAAAGATATATTTTGTATATGCACAACTTTTGTATATGCACATAGTAATGAAAACATATATATAAGTTGAATTTCCTATATCCACTTGCATTTCCACATGTGTGATGTCTATATATGGATGCTTCCATATTTATGTTCTTAAATAGAATCTACACATATATCAAAGTTGTCTTCCATATATGCACAAAATTTGTATATGCACATATATATCGAATCATGCATATATGTAAGTCACACATATGCAAAAATCCAAGTGAATATGTAGAAAATGAATTCCATGTATACGAAAGTAAAAAAAAATGAATTTTGTATATGTGTTTGGATACTTCTATGTATATACACAAGTGCACACATATGGATGATTACTTTTGTATATGTGCAACTTCTGTATATGTGCATTAATATGCAAGTACATATATAGAAGTCAACTTTCGTATATGCAATTGCATTTCCACATATGTTTGAATTTCATGTATTCACCCTTCCATATCTATATGCATATAAAGAAATTACACATATACAAAAACCATCTTTTGTATATGCGCAAAATTTGTATATGCACATATATATGGAAATTACACATATGCAAAAATGAAAGTGAATATATGAAGGATGACTTCTACACATGTGTGACTATGTAGTCCCTTGTGATGCCCATGTAAGTGTGTGGTGCTTAAGTGAGGATGAAAATGCAAGAATATGAATGAGTTCACACATAAAACGAAGTATAAAAAATTGTTAGTTTTAATTCTATGAATGCATTTTTGCATATGTGTAACTTTCGTATATGTACATTTTTATATTTTTGTGGAAATATGACAGTTGCACATATACAAAAGCCATATTTTATATATATGCAACTCCTATATATGCATATAAATATGGAAGCATACATATATATAAGTTGACTTCAATGTGAATATAAAGTTCTACATATACATAATTCATCTTCCACATGTGTGAAATTTTATATATCCGCTTAGATAGGAAAGAACATATATAGAAGTTTACTTTTCTATATGCACTTGCATTTACGCATAAAAGCAAGTTCTATATATGCATGCTTCCATATCTATCAACATATACAAAAGGTGCGCATATACAAAATTTGCACATATACAAAAGATGGATGTTGCATATGCGCATAGATATAGAAGAATGTCTATAGAAGTCAGCTTTAAAAGCACTTTCATATTTCTAAATATGTGTGACTTTTGTATACGCACGCTTCTATATCTCTTCACATACATAGAAGATACACATATATGGAAGATAGAATCTATATATGTGCAGTTTTGTATATGCAGATACATATGGAAGGGTACTTATATGAAAGTGTGGAAATCATCTAACATATATGCATGCTTCAAGATCTATGTTCATATATAACATTTACTCATATACAAAAGATGGCTTACATATATTCACAACTTCCATATATGCACATAGATGTCGAGGTGTGCATATATGGAAGTCACACATATATGAAAATTCATTTATAGGATGAAAGGTAACCTTTTTCCCTATTTGTTTAATGTGTATTTAAAAAAATCCATTCTTATTCTTGCATTTTCATCCTCACTCAAACATAGCTTATATATATGTGTAACTTTATATGCACATATAAATTGAGTCATGTATATACAAAAGTCACACATATGAACAAATACAAAAGTGTGCATAAAATGTCAACTTCTATATATGTATTTTCATATCTATTTGCTATACAAAAGTTGTTCATATATGGAATATGTATTATGTATATGTGCAGATTTGTATATGCACATAGATATGTAAGCACATACATAGAATCAACTTTCCTATATGCACTTTCATTTCTTCATATGTATGACTTCCATAAATGCACCCTTCTGTATTTGTGTCCATATACAAAAGTTGCACATATACGGAAGCCATATTTTGTATATGCACAATTTCTATATATGCACATAAATATGGAAGCTTGCATATATGGAATCCATGCATATGTAGAATGCAATTTAATATAAGGAAGATGACTTCCACATATGTAGAAGTCACTAAAGCTTACTTCTATATATGTGCTTGCATACCTATGTTCATATATAGAAGTCCACACGTATGGAAGATGTTTTCTTCTATATGTAAATTTAATTTATACACATAGATATGCAAGAACATATATAGGAGTCAAATTTATTATATGCACTTCCATTTCTGCATATATGAGACTTCTATATATGCATTCTTCCACATATATGTGCATATACAAAAGTTGCACATATACAAAACCCATCTTCCTTATAATGGTAGCTTCTATATATACACATATGTATGGAAGAATCTATATATGGAATTCACACATATGTGGAAATGAAAGTGAATATATGGAAGATGAATTCCAAATATGTGTGACTATGTGGTCACGTATGATGCCCAAGTGAGTGTGTGGTGTTTCAGTGAGGATGAAAATACAAGAATAAAAATGGGTATTTTTTTATTCACACATAAAGTAAAGTTAAACGAATGGTTAATTTTAATAATGTCAATACATTTTTGTGAATTTCATATATACATGCTTCCATATCTATGTGTATATATGGAAGTTGCACATATATAGAAGTCATATTTTGTATATGCGTAACTTTTTTATATTCATATAGATATGGAAGCATGGATATGTTATTGGAACTAGGGTCCCTCTTGAGAGAGGGGGTGAATCCGTAGAGATAGAAATTACACAACTTTAAAAAATTTCCTCCTATATATGAATCAATTCGTCACTTAACAAATAACCATTACATCTAAATAGGCAATTGCAACAAGTATCAACACATTAGATCCATAACACATGAAATAAACATGCATAATGAGACACAAATCATCACATCAAATAGGACACGGGATATTTGCTTGAAAACGTCCTCCAGGTCAAAAAGCACCCTTATTATTGTTGTGCTGCTCAATATATTTTATTATCTGTCAAGAAAATCATTACATAGAGAATGCAAAATGGCAACTATATGAAATGAACTTTGATCTCCATCTCACAACTCTACAAACCACCATCTGTTATAATCCTCCACAACCAACAAATCTCACCCAACTCCTATTGGACTTATCAAGAAATATATTCTCAATACTTGTTCTGTCAGATCCTCCACTCCACTTCTCTATGTGTTTCATCTTTCATGCATTTTAAAACTATAACCTTTGAGATTCTCAAAATGAGCATCACAATAACAATATCTTCATAGCACATAATCAAAATCTCAAAATACAATACAACATTCTTTGCTCAAATAATGCATCAGTCAATGCACCATCAACAATTGTGCAAATACATTAGTTGCAAATAATCTAGATGCAAAAACTCAATGATGTGATATCAAATTTTCATATAAAACCATGAGACATTGTTGCATCCAATCTATCACACTCATATTAGTGGCATACATAAACTCAAATAAAATTCTTCTCCAATAAACACCAACACAATAAAAAAATCCTTAGTAACCCTATTACTTTTCTTTTGCATGAAAATAGTATTTATCCATGCATACTTTTGTCTCTTCTACTGCTACAGATGAATGCACACTTTGCTACAAAAAAATCACTCTCCTTACCACTGGCTCTCCAAAAACACTATGACAAGTTTCTCACACAAGAAAACCAACCAAATGAGAAACCTTTATCCTCATATTTTTAATTTCTAAAAATGGTTAAATCAATAAATTCTTCAAATGATGGAGCTCACCCAAAAACTTTTCACATGATTCAGACTGAATAGGGATAGGATTCTTGACCAAATCAACACACTTATTCCACTAGCCTTTTGATATTTTCAGCATTGATCAACTTCTAAAAGCCTCACAACTTGTCTCAACCTTTCTCTCCAAAATTCCAACCACAAGATTCGCCAAAAACAAAATAATTCTAATTGTGTGCTCAAAATCTGGAGTAAAAATCTTATTTACGTTTAGTCGCACTCACAAGCCTATGAAAATTAGACTGCACACACACACAAGACTATGAAAATTTGACTGGGATTTTTCAGTCGCATGCATAATCCATCATCCATGTAATTATGGTAAAGGATGGCCAAAATCAAATTTCCTTAGCTCATAATCTGTCCAAACATGCTCCACTGCTTAACAACATTTTGTAAGAGCTCAAGGACTCATTGTAGCCATTGTAACACTTAAACAAACCATTGTCACAACCCCATCATCATCACAAGTCAATCTAGGTTCACTTAAATGTCATCCATCATGTCATCTATCAGTTTCACTGACACTTAATCCATGAAACAACTCCAAAGCTACTCCAATGTCTACATGATCTTCAATTCAATAATGATAAGCCCTACAAATGATCATAATGGCTAAAAATTGTCCACACACATACCAGTTACCATAAACATAACTTGACACTCCTTCATTGTGAACTAGGTCTAGCAGCTCCACATTCTTCCAAGGAATCAACATACATGCCAAATACTTGCACCAACATCGGCAACCACTAAACTAAATTATGAAAGAAATGCACAAACCAATTACCTTTGTATCACATGGTACTAATATCTCATGCTACTAGGTTTACATCAATGCCAATCATCAATATTGTATCACAACATCAATGCCAATAATATCCCCCTTTGGAATTGATGGTAACCCAAGTTAAGCCATACAAACAACCTCTGAATAATTAAACAGAACTAACTAACTCTTCACTTTATTCCCCTTTGACATCAATGTCAAAGGTCAACAATGAGACCATAAAAAATTTATAGAGAGACCAAGGGCTACATAGGTGATCAGGAAACAAACACTCTCACTCCTATATGAGTGCAAGATAAAATGCAACAACAATAACCCACTTTATTATGAAGAAAAAATAGTAATCTCAACCCCCATCCAAAGCAGTGGCAACAGAGAAAGATAATATAGCAATAATAAACCCAATCAACAACTCCAACTACGTCAATGACAAACTCTCCATATCATGGCAGTAGCAACAAAAATAGATGTATATTGGCAACAAACTCAAGCAATAGGTCCAACTATAAGAACAACATTGTCAAGCCAACTCAAAGAGTAGCAACAAACCACATCCATCATTATATTGTAGGAAGAAACAACATCCTCCTAAACAACATCATAGTCATCAGAAGCAACACATCATAAGCAACAACATCAAAAATAATCAACAACTCCATCCATATTAACATCACTCTCAAGCAAGGAAACAATAACATACAAATAACCATCAAAAACAACATACCATGAGAAACAACACTCCTTACTAATCTCAATGAGAAACAACAACATCACATCAATCATTTTTCCTTCACCAAGACATTATATCAGCACATACATAGGGGTGATCATGATCATAGTAGCTCTCCTCAAGTAGCAAAAACATATCATAAAACATCATGAGCAATATGTTGTATTCATCATCATTCTCTCTGTCTCTCATAGGTGAAAAAATATGCCATCATCATGTCTTTTCCCATTTAATGTACTCCCCTTGAAGATGTATAAGAGGTTATAATTGTCTCACCAAGTTGATGAACAAAATAATTTTGCAACAATCATTTCCTCCATGCGACAAGCGGGAGGCTACTCCAAGAGAACCAAGGACTATGACCCAAAAATATTTGTAATGAAAGTACAAGGATTTATAGGTCTATTGGATGACCACAAGAATGATAGAATGTGACTGTGAAATACTTCCTCAAGACTAAAATGTGACTCCACCAATGACTTAAAAGAGATACATGACATTACATGGTTAAATGAATCTGAATCCCACACATGGCTACAATACATAACATATATGAGCATAAAAAAGGATTGAATGACTCTCAAATATTTCTCTCTCGGAACAATTTTGACTCATGACCACACATACAATATGATCCATGACTCACAATATGAGAGTACAGCTATTTAACTATAAGTATAATGTTACGATAATGTAAACAACAACCCATGATAAAGATTTATAAATGAATAATAGCATGCCAAATGGATTATACACAACTCTCTCCAAATATTTTCCAGCACATGTCAGGAACTACCAATCTACAACATAAATAGTTAGAATTACCAAAATCGCAAGCCTCCAAGAATAAAATATAGCAACAATTATCCATCAACATGTAGCAATAAGCAGCATGGATTAATCAACACTATAACCTCCAGCTGAAAAGCAAGTAGCAACATGCCTCTAATAATGAGGCAACTATGATATGACAAAACATATTTTATATATATATATATATATACTATGATATAATATAATATATAATCTATATGATATATAAGTATATACATATATATATATGCCATCAACACAACCTTACTTTATCCAACAACAAAAACACATTCATCACGAGTACTAATATCATCAATGACTCAACTTCGATAATTTGATATGAAAACAATCATGCAGCAACTAACATATGCAAGTAATGCTAAAATAAAATCAGCAGTTGTAACCATGCAACCATGTTTCTGTAGCACAACCTCTATGCATAAGATGACCATCAACAAAGTAAGGAATGTGCAATAGAAACTTCATTCATTCTCTCTTGATATCATATGTGCACCAACAAGCACAATTCTCATAATCAACAAATGCATGTGGAAATCTTCAAGGTAAGATCCTCATGAGCAAGATTCAAAACTAGACACTTGAGTGCTTGGATCTTGACTCGGCATTGTAGTACATGGAATAAGTATAAACATGCACGTTATAAGTGTTATATATGCATATCATAAAGCCATATCAAAATCCCCTTAAGAATATGTCATTTTTCCATCAACAATTGTTGTTTCCTACGTAAACTTATGTTAGTGTGCATAGATAGAAAAATTATATTCTCACAACATGGTTGCAACCATCAACAATGATGAGACAAAAAGATAAAAATGGCATGTAATACATCAAACCTTGTAGAACTCCCCTTGGAATCATCCACTCTCCTTCAATTCCTCATACAGATCTTTTGAATCTGAAATGAATAGATGCATGAAGTTGAAATTTCCTCTTTTAATCCCATGCACCTATCAAGTTTGGAATCTCTTGAAGCAATCTCCTATTGGGCATAAGATAAATATCTCGTTAGCTTTACATATTGTTCTATGTTGTTTCAATTACTTCAGCCCAATTCAATTCTTCATTTAGCATTGCATCCAATTATTAACAAGGTTTCCAATCATAAACAATAATTGAAGATAGAAAAATATATGCAATGACAAAAGGAAATAATAGCACAACCACAAGAGACACTAGATTGGTCAAAGACGAGGGAAAAAAACCCACTAGGAGGAAAGCCCTTTCAAATCTTCTTCTTATTTTATTTTCATAAAATGTTTCAACATAGAGTAAATAATCCCAATACATAATCATCTAGCAAATGTGTACCCAATACAAATTAGAAGCAAACTTCCATAATTACTATGCAATAGAGAGAAACCTTCTAGCCTTTAGACATCTGCAGTCAATTGAGGTCAATTGTAAAACCCTGGCTCAGAACCTCAGTCACACGCATCAAGTTATTTTGCGAGTGTCTATGTCTTATTGATCACTCCCTTAGACACTGTGAGAAAGTGATTATCACTTCCTCGTTGCTCTCTGAAGCACTGTAAGCGAGCAGCTATGGCCGAATCTACCCATAACTATCTTAGAGCCATGGTTGCACCCTTCAAGTTGTTATGTGAGTGACTATGGCTTCTCAGTCACTCTTTGAGCCACCATGAGCATGTGAATATAGTCAAATCTAACCTGCATCAAGCATGAGACCAAAAATAAAAACCTTAAACATGTATGAGCCTTAGACCCGTAATTTCAGACCTCACGTGAGCTTCCTTTGTCAAACCTGTGCAAACCAAAAAATCAAAGAAGAGAATATGCTTCATGATCCTGATCAAATGAGCTTGAGGCATCTTGTATTTATAGGCTTCCATGGGGGTCCACTTGATATTGAGGCCAACCTGTCCAATTGTACATGTGTAAGAGGTCAACCTGTCCCAATGTACATGAGTGGGTACATAAATTCAAAAACCAAATTCTTCTTGTCCAAGTGAGGTGATATTTAGCTTGATTTTGGTCCTCTTGAAAAGATGAATTCAATGTAATAATCATCATATGAGTTGTCAAAGTTAGAATTTGACCCTAGTTGCATAAATTAACACTCCCTCTCAACTAGGAAAAAGTGTACCTACCAATATTTGTCCATTGATCATCATATCGTCCTGTCATATTATCATCATGTTGTGTCCATCTCTGCTCAACTCTATTTTCTTAAAAAATTTCTGATCTAAAAGAAGAAGAATCAGAGAGTATTAGCTTCCACCCTCTATCTCATGGGGGAGTGACATTTCTCAACCCCATATCAAGCAAAAGGATATCCAAACACACACAGGAGAACATATTAACCCTGGAATCACATTAGGGAGCTCATTCTCAACCCGAAATCACAAAGGAGTGAAAAACTCAACCAATCTTATTACTTGTCGATCTTTCCATCAATGACCCTCAAGAGTCATGAGGTATAACACTTGCATCATAATCAACTTGGGTTTTACACCCCAAGTACATTATCAATCCATTGGCCAAATGGGGAGTGGTATTCCCATCAACCTTATCTTATGGGTATGATTCCAACTAGGGTACACTCTGCATAGACTTGATAGGGGAGAAACATCTCCAACCCTATGGGTAGATAGGGGAGCAATATCTATATCCATATTTGTAACAAGTAGGAGTAATACCCTATTGTCGAGAGATCCCTTAACCCTAGGAACTTCTATCTCAATTCCTCACCATGGGAGCTCAATAAGGTGGAAGAGTTGGCTCAATGTTTTCAATCAACATTTCCCCTTATCAAAAGGGGTCACATCAATTAGTCCAAGCTATTCTCTAAGAGAAATAATTTCCCTTTTAGCAAAGCCTTGGTGAGAATATATGCAATCTACCAATCTGTTGATATGTGATGGAGTCTAATGGCTCCTCTTTGCACCATGTCTCGAATGAAGTGATATATAATCTCTTTTTTCTTGGACTTGTCATGAAATAAGAGATTTGCTACTAGATGGATCCCACTCTTGTTGTCACAATATATCATTGTAGTGCCTAGTACCTAATCAAATTGCTCTCTAAAGAGCTTCCTTAACCAAACTACTCCATAGCTAGCCATGCTAGTGGAAATATATTTTTCCTCAATGGTACTCAATTCTACTAAATTTTTCTTCCTGCTCTTCCAAGATATCATGTAAGTTCCAAGAATAAAACAACATCCATACAAACTCTTCTTGTTGATAAGATTTCCTGCCTAATCACCATAAGTGTATCCATGAAGTCAAACATCTCTAGAAGAATATTTCAGACCAAGTGTGACCATCCCATGCAAATATCTCAAAATGTGTTTGGCAGCGATCCAATGTTCGTGGAGAGGCTCGGTCATCAATTGAATCAACATGTTCATTGCATAGCATATGTCTGGACGAGTGTTCACAAGGAACATTAGAGCCCAAATTAAATGTCTATACTCATATGGATTTGCAAAATCGGGTCCTATAGCTTCTCCACATAACTTCCTGAAGTTCATTTCTTTTGGTGTGGTCATGGACTTTCATTTTGTCATTCCAAATATATATAATAACTTCACAACATACTTTCCTTGTGAAAGGAAAATCTTGTCGGGCCTTTACCACACCTCAAGGCCTAGAACGTAGTGCATGAGTCCAAGGTATTTCATCTTGAATTTAGAGGCTAGCTCCCTCTTTCACTCGATCATTAGAGGCTCACTACCTATCAAGAATATATCGTCAACATATAAAAAAAAATCAATGGCATACCTTTGACTACCTTGAAGTATAGGTTGGGATCAACATTATTTCTTGTGAATCCCATCTTCACCAAAAAAATGTCTATGTGGACGTAACATGATATGGGGTCTTTCTTTAAAACATACAATGCCTTCTTCAACCTGCAAACATGTTTCTTGGGATCCTCTACTTCAAATCCTTATTGTTCTCAACATACACGTGTTTTTGTAACATGCCATAGAGAAATGCATTATTTACATCCATCTGTTGTAGAGTCCATCCTTGACTTACGACAAGGGATGTTATCGAATGAATGGTTGTGTATCAAGTGACAGGTGCAAAGATATCATCATAATAATTATCTAGTCAATTTAACGTCTTACATTGCTCTACATAAATTATCAATTCGGGTATTGTAAACTAATGAAGTGTGGTGCACTATATGTGCTTAGTTAACCTTTCTCTTACTTCGTTGTTTTATAGTTTATTTTGTTTATGGGGTTTTGTTCTTGTTGGTTTTCTAATGACTATGAGACCCAGTATCCTTGCTGCTTCAGCAAAAGGACAAGATGATTCTATCATGTCATTAGTTCAATCAATATAAAATGCAATAACCAAACAATGAGCTAGTGACTATGAGGCCCAGTATCCTTGCTGCTTCAGCAAAAGGACAATATGATTCTATCATGTCATTAGTCATTAAAATGCTATGTGCATCACTAATCTACAATCAACTTGAAAGCAATTTATGTACAACTAATATACATAAGCATAACAAAATTAAATGCAAAATTAAATGATAACTATACAAGG
>APFE031094924.1:8872-32282 GCA_000404065.3 Pinus taeda | reverse complement strand
TCTCCCTCTTTCTATGAGGATCCTTGAGCCATGAACCTTGACTTGTATTTCTCAATGCTACCATCAATTCAATGCTTGATCTTGAATAGCCACTTTGATGTCGCTATAGATTTTTCTTTCAGTCTAACCAAAACATCTCATACATCATTCTTCATAATTGATTCATACTCTTCCACCATAACATCTTTCCAAACTTTTTATTTTACGTCTTCTTTGAATGTGGAAGGTTTGGCTTGAATTAAGTGCTCATGGTTGCAACATATCCCTGGTACCTGCGTCGTTGCTTCCTTTCTCTAAATGATATTCGAATGGGAACATGTCTCTCTACATCTTATAGAGTGTCAGGGATCCTAAGTCGTCTCTTCCTAGTAGGAGGATCAATTGGAGGAGGATCTAAGGGTCCATAGGATCCATGGGATCATCAATAATAATAGTCTCGAACTCGAGCATGGAAGGACAATCTATAATATCCTTTTCATCATTACTCTTCTTGGGAAGAGGAGGTGGAGGAAGGTCTCTTGCTTTTCCAAGAGGTGCATCTTCATAAAATGTTACATACCTGCTAATTTCAACCTTCCTTTGACCAGGAATATATATTCTATATGCTTTAGAATTTACACAATAACCAATAAATGTACCTTTTCTTCCTGTAGCTTCCAACTTGTTCCTTTTTTCCTTCAGTACATGAAATTATATGGGGTATCCAAAGATACAGAGATGGCTAATGTTGGGCTTGACACTTGTGAACACTTCTTTGGGGGTATTGTTTTGCAATGGTTGATGAGGTACCTATTTTGAACATTTAAAGCAACATGATGTGCTTCTCCACAAAGGAACTTTGGCAACTTTTGATCATGGAGCATGGCATGTGCAGCTTCTAATGTAGACTTGTTCTTCCTTTTTTTCAACCCATTTTGTTCGGGTGTATATGGCACAATTGTTTCCTTTTTTATTGTGTATTTCTTGCAAAATGATATGAACTCATTTGACATGTATTCCCCACCATTGTTAGACTTGAATACTTTGATTCTCTTCCCTGTTTGATTTTCGATCAAATCTTTGAACTCCTTGAACATTTTGAAGGATTCATCCTTGTGTTTCAAATAGTTTATCCATGTATTTCTTGAGAATTCATCAATGAAGGTGATGTAGTAGATATTACTACCAATATAATGCGTAGGAACCAAACCACATATATCAGAATGAATGAGATACAGGATGTCATTTGTATTGTTCTCACTAGAGGGGAATGGTCCCCTTATCTTCTTTCCACTCACACAACCTGTACATACTCCATCATGATGGGCTTGAACATTGGGAATACCAGAGACCAATTTCTTCAATTTCGGAAGAGCATCATAATGTAGATGATCCAATCTTCAGTTCCATAACTCACTTAGATTATTAGTATTATGAACTAATGCTAGAAGTTGTCTTCTAGTGACTCTATAGCTTCCTTCAAATCTTGATCCCAATGTGAATGCATCTCTCGTAGATGAAACCTTAGACCATGAAAAAACTTATCCCTTGATGAAGGAAACCCTCATCCCTTTATCTTATAGAGTGGATATAGATACCAAATTCTTATTTAATCCTGGCACATACATAACATCATTCAATAAAATTGATTCCACAGAATTCAAATGAAATTTGACGGACCCAAAACCTTTCACAGGATGAGTGGAGTTGTCTCCAAGAATAATCTTCATCTTAGTTTCCCTCTCTACTAGATTAGAAATAACTTCCTTGTATCCAAAGAAATGATGGGTGGCCCCACTATAAACCAACCAACTATCCCTTGAATCCATAGGATAAGAACTAGTAAGGGTAGAAATAAGAATTTATTCAGATTGATTTGCAACATTACTTTCATACCTAGAAAAACTTGACTTCTTTTGAGGATGGTGATCTCCTTCATGGTCGCTTGAAGCATATTTTCTTCTTCTTTCATATATTATATTGTGTTAATTGCTTCAATCATCTCTTCTCCTCTCATTATTGTATTTGTATATGTTGCTTCTAGTGTTGTAACATTGTCCTTTTTTCTTCTCAGGACAATCTCATGCATAATGGCCCTTCTTATGACAATTATAACATTCAATATGAGATGATATTCTATCATTCTTTCTTTCTGGATTTTTATTAGGAGGCTTTCTTGATGGACCTCCTTTTCCTTTCTTATTTTTTTCATGAGTGATATATATAGTAATCTCTCCCTCTTCATGTTTTTCAATTCTACCTCTTGATATCATCCTTGATTCTTCTTGTGTAGGAGTTCCAACAATTTCATCAAATTACGGGGGGAATTGTTGTTTCTTATAGCAGTGATGAAGGTTTCCCAAATAGGAGGGAGACCTCTAAGAGTCATAATCACTAATTCCCTATCAGGCACTAATTCTCTAACTCTCTACAATTGATCTCTAATACAAGGTATCCTCATGATATAGGATTTCACAAATTTTCCCTTATTCATCTTAGTGTCTTTGAGTTGATCTTTCAAAGATATGATCTCATTCAAATTGTTGATTTCATACATGATAGCTATCTTATCATACATTTCTTTGGACTTCCTTAAATTCCCAATATAATCAATTAAATGATCTTGTAAACCATCAACTAAAACTTGTTTTGCTATGGACTCGCCTTTCTTATACCTATTTTTGATGGAAGTGGAATCATTTTCTAGAGGCTTTGGCACTCTTCCTTGAATGTACTCCAATATATCATTGTTACTACTTATGATCTCCAACCTGACTTTCCATGCTACAAAGTTTGATGAGTCACCCAATTTCTCATGCTCCTTGAAGGTAGAGGAATACATATATACTTTGATTAGATAAGCTCCTTCATCTTTCCAAGGGTAATGGCTTTAGTGCTTGTCTCCTTTTGGGTTTGTCCTTCACCATAGCTCTAAAACCATGTTAATTTTTCAGATTGTTCTATGTTGTTCCAACTACTTCAACCCAATTCAATTCTTCATTTAGCATTGCATCCAATTATTAACAATGTCTCTAATCATAAACATTAATTCAATATAGAACAATCTATGCAATGAAAAAGGAAACAACAACACAACCACAAGAGACACCAAATTGGTCAAATACCAGGGGAAAACCCCACTAGGGGGGAACCCTTTCAAATATTCTTCTTATTAGATTGTCATAATTTCAGCAGAGAATATAATGATCCCAATACCTAATCATCCAGCAAATATTTACCCAATACAAATTAGAAGTAGGCTTCCATAATTACTGTACAACATAGAGAAACCTTCCAACCTTCATAAATTTGCGGTCAATTATGGTCAACTGTAAAACCCTAGCTCAAAACCCCAATCACACTCATCAAGTTATTATGCAAGCAATTGTGTCTCCTCAGTCACTCCCTAAGACACTGTCAGCAAGTGACTATGACTTCTTGGTCACTCTCTGAAGCACTGTAAGCAAGCGACTATGATCGAATCTAACTATAACTATCTTAGAGCCTTGTTGCACCCTTCAGTATGTTATGAGAGTGAATGTAGCTTCCCATACGCTCTCCGAGGCACTCTGAGCATGTGAATACAAATGAATTTGACCTACAGCAAGAGTGTGACTTGAAAACAAAAACCCTAAGAATGTGTCAGCCTTAGACCTATAATTTTGGACCTTGTGTGAGCTTCCTTTTTCATACTTATGAAAACCAAACAATTAAAGAAGATAAAATGCTACATGATCATGATCATATGATTTTTAGTTCTCTTATATTTATGGCCTTCAATGGGGGACCATTTGATGTTGAGGCCAACTTGTCCAATTTTACATGTGTGTGAGGCTCACCTATCCCAACGTAGATGAGAGGGTACATAAATTCAAAAACCAAATTCTTCTTGTCCAAATGAGGTTATATTTATGTTGATTTGAGTTCTCTCAAAAATAGGAATTCAATGTAATCATCATCTCCATCATATGAGTTGACGAAGGAGGAATTTTACCCTAGTTGCATAAATTAACAGATCTAATCCCCTTGAGAAGATTATCATTTCTCAAAACAAAATATCCTTCCTTGAAATCCTTTGAAGATATATATGTTGCAACTCATATTTTCTCCTCCATACCTTCTTTGTCTTCATTGGTGGGGCTACTAGTTTTGTAGGCTTGATCTTGTCATATCTGCAAGCTAGAGCTTTGTGGCCATATTTTCCACACTTAAAACAACGATTATCCAACAAAATTTGTTTTCTTGAATAAAATTTGCATTCTCTAGCATTATGACCATAATGATTATAAGAAAAATAATACCCATAAAATAAATTGGATACCTTTTTTTTATTATTTTCTAGACCATGAACAGTTGGTTACTTCCTTAATTTCATGAACTGATGCATGTTGTGATTGTGATATTCTTTTCTTTTCTTCTATTGATAATATTTTTTTATTATTTGGCTTCTTTGGATGATGTTGCTTCCTAGGTCCTTGATTGACTTCAAAGGTGGTGGACTTGTGATTGTCTACTACATGGATGTCCTCCAATTTATCCTTTTCATTCACAAGGCATGATTCTTCTTCAAAGCCCAATCCAATTTTGATAAGAGGAGATCTTTGATTGATCGGGATTTCACCCAAAAATTTTGTTCCTTTCTCCAACTTTCAATAGTGGGATAGTTGATTATTTTCCTTTTCAAGCTAGCATCTCAAAGAGGCTAATTCCTTTTCTAGTCTTCTAAAATAGGCTTCCCAATCTTGAAGCCAATTTGAAAAAATCTCATTTTCCTTGATGACTTCCTCATGTTGTATATTTAGATCAATGATTTTCAGATCATTACTCTCATCACCACTCTCACTATCTTCTAGAGAGAAAATTGGATATGTTACTGCTAGGAATGTGGAGACCTTTTTATCATTCTCTTTCTCTTTAAGAATGCAATGGAGTTTTTCAACAATTTTTTAATATTAAACCCTTTCTCTTCCATACAAGCTATACAGCTTATCCATTATTTCTTTTTCATTCATGGAATCTCTCACTTTAACCACATCATGATCTTATAATCTTTTTAAAATTATCTTCTTAGCTTCCTCATTAAGTTCATCCTACACACCATATTCAATTGAGAGAAAAATATTCACATCAAGAGTTAAAATATATGCTTCAAATTTCACCTTACAAAGGATCTGATACATGTAGAAAAGGAAATCCAACTACTATAAATATTCCTTGGTTACCCATGATCTACCTTACAGTAGTGAAGCTACACTAGAAGGAACCATGCTCTGATACCAATTGTTGGAACCAGGGTAACTACTGGGGGGGGTGTTGTGAATCAGTACAATAAGTATCAAAGCATGAGAGCCATAACATATGAAATAAACATTCAAAATGATATACGAATAATCACATCACATATGGACATAAGATATCTAGTGGAAAATCTCCTCCGGGTCGAAAAACACCCCTGTCGTTGTTGCGCAGCTCAATATATTTTATTATCAGTCAAGAAAATCATTACATAGAGAATACAAAATTGAAACTATATGAAATAACTTTGATATCCATCTCATGGCTTTATAGACCACCATCAGTTGGAAGCCTCCACGATCAATGAGCCTCACCCAACACCTATTGGACTTATGAAAAAATATATTCTCAATACTTTTTTGTCTAGATCCCCCACTCCAGTTCTCTATGTGGTTCACCTTTCATGCATTTTAAAACTAGAACCTTTAAGTTGTTCAATATGAGCATCACAACAACAATATCTTTATAGCATATAATCAAAAAATCACAATACAATACAACACTCTCTGCCCAAGCAATGCATCAAACTTTGCACCATCAACAACACTACAAATACATTAGCTGCAAAATAGCCCTCTCTCACATCCACACACCAACCTCAACTCACATTGCCTCAATACATTAGCTGCATATAATCTAGATGCAAAAACTCAATGATGCAATATAAAATATGCATATATAAACATGAGACAATGTTGCATCCAATCTATCACAATAATATCAACAACATATATAAACTCAACTAAAATTCTTCCCCTAGAATCACAAACATATTAGCAAACTCTTTAGTATCCTTTTCACTTTTCTTCTGCATGGAAATAGTCTCCAACCATGCATACTTTTGTCTCTGCTACTACTCCAACTCCATGCACACTATGCTACAGAAAATTCACTCTCCTCGCCACTGGCTCTCCAAAAACACTATGACAATTTTCTCACAGAAGAGAACCAACCAAATGATTAACCTTGATCCTCATATTTGTAATTTCTGGAACTGGTTAAATCAATAAATTCTTCAGATGATGGATCTCAATTAAAACATTTTCACATGCTTCAAATTTTATAGAGATAGGCTTCTTGACAAAATCAATCCACTTACTTCACTAGCCTTTTGATATTTTCAAAGTTGATCAACTTTTGGAGGCCCCGCAACTTGTCTCGACCTTTTTCTAGAAAATTCAACCCATAAGCTTCACCAAAAACAAAATAATTCCAATTTTGTATGTGAAATACGGACTACATTTCATGTTTTCTTTCAGTCGCATGCACAAGCCTACGAAAATTAGATTTAGTTTCACACACAAGACTATGAAAATTTGACTAGGATGTTTTACTCGCATGAATAACCCATCATCCATGCAATTGAGGTAGAGGATGGCCAAAATAAAATTCCCTTAGCTCAGAATCCACCCAAACTTGCTCTGCTACTTAATTACTTTTGTAATACCTTAAGGAGCCATTATAGCCATTGCAACATTGCAACAAACCATTGTCACAACTATATGATCATCACAAGTCAAGCTAGGTTGACATGAATGTCATACATCATGCCATCCATTAGCTACACTAATACTTAAGCCATCAAACTGCTCCAAAGCTACTCCAACATTTCCATGACCTTGAAATCAATAATGATAGGCCCTTCAATTGATTATATAGGATAAAAACCATCCACACACACACCAGATATCATAAACATAACTTAACAATCTCCATCATTGTCAGCTAGGTGTAGTAGCTCCACATTCTTCCAATTCAATAACATACAGGTTGTTAGGTCCCAATAATACTAGTGTATCCCCCTTATTATTATTGTTATTATAGCTCCCTATTGTTATTGTTGTCCCCGTGTATTGCCCATATTGTTATTGTTGTGCCCTTACAATATTATTGTTTTGTAGGCTCTGCTTATATTGTGACCCCTTAGATTCATATATATACCATGGAGGTATTATCATTTGTATCATTGAAGAATTGTTCATTTATGTAATGTAAAGGAGGTTTTCCCCTCAAAGAGGCTAATTTTTAAGTCTTTGATCTATCTTTTCTTCTATTTTATGAGTTGGTTGCATAACATTTGGTATCATATCTTTGGATTCTAGGGTTTCGCTTTCTCAAACAGGTCATCCTAGAATTTTCTCTATAATGTTTCTTTCTATGAGGCTTCATAAGCTTAAATTACAACCACATGGATCTGAAATATTGGTGAACTTCGTGTACAAATTTCAAATCTTGGTTCACTATATTTTTGAAGATATGATTCGAGGAAGTTAATGTTTTTGCAAGATCTAGAATTCCATCTCAAACAAGTGGCCTAGGGAAATTCTTTGATGGTTGAAGCCATGTTGTGAGAGGAAGCCAAGTCCTTCTTCATCTTTTTGTGGACCAATTTTCACAATATTTCAAATTAGATCCACTTGCACCAAAAATCATATATATCTTCAAAAAATGATCATGGTCCTATCGTACTTATGTTTTCATAACCTATTTATCAATTTTACATCAACTTGTTCATCAATTTGGTACCATGAAACCTTTCCCAGCTCATGATTTTATTATATAGACAACATCTACTTAAAAATCCTGAAACCTATTCTTAACCCCAAAAATAATAAATATTTTTTTATAGTATCAAATATTCAACTTCATGTATCTTCATAACCCCTGGAAAAATGACACCTTAATTTTTATCATTTCTCCTTTTCCAAAATTCAATTTGGCTTCAAAATCATTCAAAAAACCATATAAAACAATATAAAAATTTTATTGTTCAATAAAACAATAGATATGGGGTGAACTATACAAAATGACCCTTTACAAGTTCTACAGAATGTCGTTTTAAGGGTTCAAAATAATGTACAAATCGATGCATTAGTGACCCTATAAAAAAAATAAATTGAACATATATATCAAAATTTGATTTGCTAACCTCCTCATATACCACATTGTATACCAACTCTATTGTTCATATTCCATGCTTGGATCAATATATCAATTGTCTCGTAAGTGTGTGTTTGTTGGACCAACTGTGAAAATAATGTCACTAGCACAAACCTACTAATGATACGAATCACTTCGAAACCACGATGTAACACAACAAAACCAAATAAATAATCCATGATGACTTAGTATGGCCTTCATCAAAATTGGCCACAAAACCCCAAACCAAAACTCCTTCTATTTTGTCTAAAGAGCCACTAAAATTATTGTGTTTCCAAGTGATATTCAAATGGAGTTATCGTCACCCACACACACACACACACATATCATTCATGTGGCCCAAAGCCTATAGGGTTGATGTTTAAGCCAAATATTTCCATACGCTTTACTCATGTGACTACAACTTGCCAACCATATGACTTTAACCAGATGATCGTGTGCCTTTTATATTGATGAGCCCCAGAAATGGGTAACAATATGGGCTCATTTGGCCTCCTAACTCAGCTTAATCCACCATTCTTATTAGTTTATTGCATGTTTTTTTATTATATTTTTTCTAATAGAGTGAATTGGGTTAGTCATTATGCCAAAAAGTCTAATGTGTGCTTTATGCAGATTTGTGGTCAATTTTGGGACAAAGTCAAAGGATTAATGAGCATCTAGCAGCCAATACTCAAGGAAAACAAGGGAGAGGATTTGTAGGAGGGTGTCCCCCTCAATTATGACCCCCTACCTTGGATCCTCCTTCAGGAAACTCGGAGCACAACAACCACATTGATGCATCAAAGGGTCAGTCGACCAAGTGAAGAAGAACTGTTGTCTATCTCTAGTATTGGGAGCCAAGCCTCCTTTATTTTAGGAGATCTATTGGAGGCTCCAATTGTATAAATAGGAGGGCTTAGGTGCTCAGTATTTTAGTTGGTTGTTAGTCAAATTTTCACACTCTTTCTTAACTCATTCTTGAGCTTATTTTTGTGAACAGTTTATGTAATGTGACTTTTATTTTGATAATGGATATGGCATATTTTCTAAGCTAGAACTAATTTATTTCAGAGGGCTGAAGCTCTTGGGTTAAGCCCCAACCCAAGCTACCCAGCACCTCTTTCTTTGGACTTATATGTTTTTGCTTCAATTCATGAATTAATTTCTGTTAGATAGATTCATTTTCCCTTGATTAGAATAGGTTGCTTTTGTTTGTTTACATAGTTGTTTCCATTTCAGATGTTGAAGTAGGTTAAATAGTGGTAAGATAAAGATACAAAAAGGCCATTAGCAGAGCTTGAACTCCTTTCCTCCTTTGGGGTTCATGAATTGAGGTCCAGATCTGCTTGCTGCCACTAAAAACATAGTTTTTCTTTCCCCATGCAATTTCTAGTGTTATAGTTGATTCAGAGGTTAATGTCTTGCTTCAAATCCATTTTTCCATGCTCATTTATGTTTCTGCAATAAGTCGTTTTACATGCTTTGCTATTCAGATGGAACTATTCAACATTTTAATCTTCTAGGTTAGAATTTAGGTTTAACATGAGATAATCCTATTTTTGGTATAGCTAGCAATTTTCTTGCTCAGTTTTGGTATTCAAATGTGCAGCTCTCTTACAACATACCTCTCCTCATAATACATTGATAAAGCAGCCATCAGCATCTCTTTTCTCACAATTTTCCCCAGTCATTCACAGCCCTTCACGATTCTGCTCTAATTTCTGCATTTTCCTCATAAGCTTTCCTCTTGCCTCTTGAACAAATCCAGCCATCATTTTCTTTCCTAATCACCATTGATGAGCTTCAGACATCTTAACACCTCCCTCTAATCTTTATCTACCCTTTCCCACCATTCTTCCACCTTTAAAACCTCTAAAAACCGATTTCGGCATCATCCTATAGATCCTCCTGTAGATCCCCTACAGCCTCTTGTAGAATTTCCTGAAAGCGACTTTTTGAAGTTTGATTGCATAGAAAGTATCCATAAGGTTACCATAGGCTTCTCAGGACTCCCCCACACCTTCCTACACCTTTCCAAACCCCAAGGCCACCTTCTTTCACCACCGAATCTCTGTCACAACCACAAATAGATAAATTACAAGTATAACAATTTCACATAAAAACACTAAAAAAACCCAAAAAGATGTTATTTTTCATTTCCTTCCAGAAGTAGCTTGAATAGATGTAATTTACCTTCTCAGTAGTCAATGCCACTCATTTCATCATTTTTCATCTCTTTTTTTGCAAAAGTAGGGTTAGTTGGAAGAATTAGGGTTTGCTAGGGTTTACGTTACACTCCAGTCTTCTTTCTCTTTCCACAAGTAGAATAGCCTCTTTAGAGTTAGCTTTCTTTCATCACAGCTAAAAGCTTCTTCTGAGAATTCATAGAAGTTGTCTTAATCTCCTAGTGATCTTGCGCCAGCTCACCAAGTGACAGCCTGCAATACGAGCTAGCAGTTGTGCATACAGCACCGTCGCTTCCAAGTTTTTTACGAACTACCACGTTGATAAAAGTAAACTAGGAAGCCCCAAGAGTTGCAGCATTCTTGCTGCAATAGTGGTGCTCACCACTTTTTGGCACCGTTGTCAAGGCAGCATCAGAGTATTGTGTGATTACTGCTTTTCTTCTATTTCCTACTGCAACATTCTGCTAAGTAGTTTATTTCAGCAAAAGTAGAGTAGTTGTTTCTTTCAATTTTTGCATTTCCTTACTTTCATTTCAATTCTGCAATTTCAATTCTACAAAAGTAGATTAGTCATTTCCTTTTTGCATTTCATTTTCTTTCCTTTTTCATTTTTCCAATTTCATTTCAGCAAGTTCATTTCAGTTAGTTGCAATTTGTTTGTTCAATCAATTTGGTTTTGCAGGTACAAGCAGAGAAAAAAAACAAAACAAAACAAAACAAAAAACAAAAAAAAAACAAAACAAAACAAACAAAAACAAAAAAAAACAAAAAACAAAAAACAAAACAAAACAAAAACAACACAACAAAACAAAAAACAAAACAAAACAAAACAAAAACAAAAACAAAAACCAACAAAACAAAACAAAACAAAAAAACCAACAAAAAAAATTTCCTTTCATGCCTCATAGGAATGAATAGAGATAATTCCGGAAAGTTCTTGCCCAACACCCCCACTACCTCACATAGCCAACCTTCTCTCTTCTTCGATGGTTCTGATCAAGAAGAACCTGTAGGTGAACATCAAGACATATTTGAAGAACCTATAGAGGAGAAGAAGAAGAAAACATTCCTCTGGAGCCAATGGCTGAAAATAGAAATGTTGGGAGTAGTAAATTTTCTTCCAATTCATCCATTAAAGGTGAAATTGGAAGCATGCTGGAAGACCTCAAGAGTGAGATGCTGCAGATTCTTGCCATGAAAATTGACGCCTTACATATCAAAAGGAAACAAGAGGAAGCAGAGAGGGCTTTGGCCATTTTTTTCCCTAGATGCACCGGAAGACATCCTAGGAATGAATTCCCATTGAATTCTATAAAGGTTTGTTCAATCTGTGAAGAAAATCATTCTAGAGACAAGTGCCCGTCCTTGCCCGAACTTAAAGTTGTATACCAAGGGGTTGTCGGAGTCACTGAACAGATCTATTACATAAACCAAAGGGGGTCGCATGGACCTAGACCATACAAGTAGGGGATGCAAGGGAGACATCTCAGGCATACTACAACCCTAACCAAGCCACTTACATGCCTTCTTGGGGCCCCCATGCTCATCCTTCCTGGT
Source organism: Pinus taeda (assembly GCA_000404065.3). Lineage (NCBI taxonomy): Eukaryota > Viridiplantae > Streptophyta > Pinopsida > Pinales > Pinaceae > Pinus > Pinus taeda. Next base: position 20,343 of record APFE031094924.1, on the reverse strand, counting down.
CCACACCTCCTCCTTGATCATATCCATCTCAATATCATGCTCAACCATCTGCTCATTCATTTCACTCCTATGCTCAGTCACAACCTCAGTAGAATGCATCTCATCAGGGGTGGATGCCCCGGTACAACTCTCCTCCCACTCTTTTGCCTCCACCACTTGTTCAACCACAACCATTGCCTCCTACTCCACCAAGGCAACCCCAAATGCCTACCCAGCCAAAACCAAACCTGAGAAACAGACAGGCCCAACAAGTATATAGTGGGAAACCACCATTTCTAAACATGCACATTGGAGTAGCTCAACCCAATTATAATGCTGAGGTACAACACTTCCAAACAACTCCTCTTGAGCTCAATGACATTCACCATAGCTCAAGAAGAGTATTGCAAAAAAAAAGATTATATTGATATCATTGAAGGACCACATCCAGCAGAAGAAGATGCAAAAGAGAAGATCAAAGATCCATGGGCTGCACTTGATGAAGAGAAGACATCAGAATCAGAGATCGAGAGAGCTCTCTCATGGTTACCATCAAATCCTCCATGTATTCAAGAGAAAAATCAGCAAAAAGAGGAAGATGTGAATGTCATGATAGAAGAAGACACAAAGAATGATCCAGATCAGCAAAAGGACCAAGGACATCACAACTATATTCAAATATGTTCCTAGACTGGCATTAAGTTGCAGTAGTACTCTCTTCCTCAACTATGCTTGATCCCTTCAAAGTCAAATCATTTGGTCTCTGAAATCCGGATACATGTCAAAGCATACATTTCAAGCCTCCATATCATTTTGTCTATCATCTCAATGTGCACATGGCTCCATTGGGAGTATTCTTATACTTGAAAATGATTTTGTTTTTTAAGTAGGGTAGGGTAGAGAAAAAAAAACAAGAAAAAATGAAAAATTAGAGGAAAAAATAAAAATCTAAGGTGAAAACCTCCTCGGAGGCACCTCAAATTGGATCATTGATTGAAAACCTCCATGAGGTGGTCAATGGGTTGGAAAAAAGAGAAAAGAAAAAGAGAATAAGATCCCTGGGTGAAAACCTCCCTTGGAGGCGCCCATGGTAGGCAATTAGAGTGAAAACCTCCTTGAGGCACCCTAGTTGTTTTCAAAAAAAAAAGAGAAAAGGAAAAAGAAAAATGAATTTCCAGTTGTATTGCAGGTTTGTCAGAAGAACTTCAGGAAGCAGCAGCAGGTTCCAAGAAGGCTCTGAAACCAATAACAACACCTATCCTACCTTCCCTCACCTTTCTCCATCATTCTTGATATTCTTTCCACCTCACTGTGCTTCTTTTCTGAAAACTGTGTTTTCTACACGAGGCTCCTATAAAAATTATAGAGAACTGGAAATGGATTTTAAAAGTAGTTTGGGGAATAGGGAAGCTTCATAAAGGGTTTATAAATCCTCCTGCAATCTTTAAACCTCTCTTCCATCATTTCCAAGTCTGCATTACAGCCCAAGCTCAACTTTTTTTTTTTTTGTCCAAAAATTGCACGATGCTCTGATACAAAAATACATAGAGCAAAAATTTGTTTTTTCTCTAACCTAAAAACCATGCATCCATTTAAAAATTTGTTTCATGGGTAGTTTCATATGGATGATGGTAGCATGCTCAAGAAATTTCAACAAATTCCAGTGCACGATTACCAAGAAATTGACCTCCATCACCTTCATCCATTTTTGCATTTTCTCCATATCCGTGCATTCATTTAAAAAATTGTTTCATCGGGAGATGCATATGGAATATGACAACAGGCCCAAGCAATTTCAGCCAATTCTAGTGCATGGTTTCCAAGAAATCAGCCTCCATCTCCTTCAGCCATTTTTTGTTTTTCTCAAAATCTGTACATCCATTGACCAAACTGTTTCTATGGGAGGTGCATAATGATGATGGAAACATGCTCAGAAAATTTCAAGTCAATCAAATCCACCGTTTGGGTGATATGGACAAACCAAGTCACTGTCCCATAAAAATCTAGCATCAATAGCATGAGGGTGCAAATCTGAAGGTTGAAGCAAATTCCTGCAGCTTATATCTAGCCAAAGGATAACTGCACAAGAAAAATAGCCACACATTAGACAGCAAAAAGCATACAGCAGAAGGGATATGGGCATGCAGCAACTGAATATGAGCATGTAGCAGTAAAAGAACCAACTAGCACTGTAGCACGAGCATTCGACTTGCAGGTAAGTGTCTAACCCTCTCCTCAATTGCATCTGTGTAATTGAAAAACTGCATAAACGAATGAGATGGTTAGGGTTGGACAAGAAAGGTGGCCAGTTAACTAGCCACCCTCATCGAGTCGACTGCACTCATCCAAAGATACCACCACACGTGTGCTTAGTCAACTCACAGAAAATCCAAAGGACAGGTAGTGGCGGGTGTATAAACTCCGATGCAAATGATGGGAAGTGATTGCGAGCAGAAGTCATGAGAAATCATGATGACATAGTAGTGGGGACCAACAGTCCGAATGGAGCCAACATACACTTGCCCAGCTTAGCCTCCATCACCGGAAATATCCATAAACAGCCATAAGTACTCCTCCTCAAAACACTCTCACCACCTTGTCTTTCATTCCATCCTCGTCCACTTAGCTGCAACAAGCTCCTTGTCACCCCACAGCCTTAAAACCATCGTTCTCCATTTCTCTCAGATATCATTCTACTATCGGCATTCTACAGGAGCAGTGACAAGTCCTATAGGAGCACCTACAACCAGTTCTACAAGAGGGCCAGTACGCTGTTTTGGAGAGGAAAAACATAGTTTTTAGCACAATTCTCGGGCTACAGAGGTAGGTTCTTGGCATACCTCCATTGAATACCCAAAATATGCTAACAATGGTTTAGTTTTTGAGGAGAAAATAGAACTATTGGGTGGAGGAAATTCATAAAACAAAATTGTTGCTTATTGTTAAAAAAAAAAAAAAAACAACAATCTTTGTCTCTCTGTTTTTCTTCAAAAAAAAAAAAAAATCTCCATTTCCATAGTTTTTTTTCCAAGGAAGCATAAACAAAATTACAGGAGATTTTATGAGAAGGTGAAGCAATTGATGACTCTACAAGACAAGAAAAGGAGGAGGAAGAAACTAAGATAGAAGAGGAGGAGGACGAAGGGACAGAAAAGGAAGAAGCAGAGAAAACAGAGATAAATAAAACACAAAAAAAAGAGACAGAAGGAGGAAGCTATAGAACCATAAGAACCTGATCCCCAACCCAGCACACCAACTGCTTGCAAATAATCCTCAAATTTCCCCTAGATATATAAATGATCAAGCACAGGCCATTGCACATTTTGAGGATATGGAAAGATTACTTGGGGATAATTGTATTCATGCTTGCATGAAGTGGAATATCTTACCACACAGCTTGTAGATCATGGAGTATCACTCCCCCAACACGATGAGAGAAGCCTTGAGGAGAGTTCCACTGTATAAGCACTCTATGCACAGTTTGAAGGCCAATTGGATTGGCCTCAAATTCAGTCCTCCACTGCTACTAGGACTACTGGAAGGTGTAAAGGAAGAAGAAGAACAAAAACAGTGGGAAGAGCTGGATAGAAAGGTAGGATTCCATGATAAGAAGGAGGACATCACATCAGAAGCATGGGATGTCATGGAATCCATCAAGAGTATCAAGGATGAGGAGATAGAATAGTTACTCAGAGGATGAGCAACCCATTCAGTAGGAGGGTGATGATGAGCCCCAGAAATGGGTAACTATATGGGCTCATTTGGCCTCCTAACTCAGCTTAATCCACCATTCTCATTATTTTATTGCATGTTTCTTATTATATTTTTTCTAATAGAGTGAACTATGTTAGTCATTATGTCGAAAAGTCTAATGTGTGCTTTATGCATATTTTTGGTCAATTTTGGAACAAAGTCAAAGGATTAATGAGCATTTTGCATCCAATATTTGAGGAAAACAAGGGAGAGGATTTGTAGGATGGTGTGCCCCTCAATTATGACCCCTACCTCGAATCCTCCTTCAGGAAACTCAGAGCACAACAACCACATTGATGCATTAAAGGGGCAGCCGAACAAGTGAAGAATAATTGTTGTCTATCTCTAGTCGTGGGAGCCAAGCCTCCTTGATTTTAGCAGAGCTATTGGAAGCTTCAGTTTTATAAATAGGAGGGCTTAGGTGCTCTGTAGTTTAGTTGGTTGTTAGTCAAATTTTCGCACTTTTGTTGCAGCTATTTCTCAGCTCATTCTCGAGCTTATTTTTGTAAACAATTTATGTAATGTGACTTTTATTTTGATAATGGAGATGACATATTTTCTGAGCTAGCACTGATTTCTTTCAGAGGGACCATGAATTGAGGTCAATATCTGCTTGCTACCACTAAAAACACATTTTTTCTTTCCCCATGCAATTTCTAGTGATATTGTTGATTCAAAGGTTAATGTCTTGCTTCAAATCCATTTTTCCATTCTCATTTATGTTGTTGAAATAATTTTGTTTACATTCTTTCGTGTTCATATAGCATTGTTCATAATTTTAATCTTCTAGGTCATAATTTAGGTTTAACATGAGATAATCCTGTTTTTGGTACAACTAGCAATTTCTTACTTAGTTTTGGTATTCAGATGTGCAGCTCTCTTACAACACACCTCTGCTCATAATACATCGATAAACCAGCCATTAGCATCTCTTCTCTCATAGGTTTCCCCAGTCATTCACTGCCTTTCATGATTCTACCCTAATTTTTTCATTTTCCTCATAAGATTTCCTCTTGCATCTTGAACAAATCCAACCATCATTTTCTTTCCTAATCACCCTTGATGAGATTCAGACATCTTAACACCTCCCTCTAGTCTTTAGCTACCTTTCCCACCATTCTTCCAGCTTTAAAACCTCTAAAAACCACTCTCAGCATCATCCTGTAGATCCTCCTGTAGATCCCCTGCATCCTCTTGTATAATTTCTTGAAAGTGACATTTTGAAGTCTGATTGCAGAGAAAGTCTCCAAAAGGTTACCAGAGGCTTCTCAAGACTTCCCCACACCTTCCTACACCTTTCCAAACCCCAAGACCACCTTCTTTCACCACCGAATCTTTGTCACAACTACAAACAAATAAATTAGAAGTATAACAATTTCACATAAAAACACTCAAAAACCAAAGAAGATGTTTTTTTTCTCATTTCCTTTTAGAAGTAGCTTGAATAGATGTAATTTACTTTCTCACTAGTCAATGGCACTCATTTCATCAATTTTCATCTCTTTTTCTACAAAAGTAGGGTTAGTTGGAAGAATTAGGGCTTGCATTACTTTCGAGTCTTCTTTCTCTTTCTGCAAGTAGAATAGACTCTTTAGAGTTAGCTTTCTTTCATCACAACTAAAAGCTTCTTCTAAGAATTCATAGAAGTTGGCTTAAGCTCCTAGTGATCTTGCGCTAGCTAACCAAATGATAGCCTGCAGTAAGAGCTAGTACTTGTGCATACAGCACCATCGCTTCCAAGTTTGTTACGAACTACTCGGTTGATAAAAGTAAAGTAGGAAGCCCTAGGAGTTGTAGCATTCTTGCTACAATATTGGTGCTCACGATATATATGTCACGATATTTTTTTCCTAACCCCTTAAGCCATGTGACTCTATCCTTAGGGTTCATTCTCACCCATGTGTTGACAACATTGTGATGCCATCATGCCACATAGTAGCCTATGATAGGTGCCATATGTCACTTGAAATTAGGTGTGTTGCTCGCTTAAAAATGCCAACTATACCTGCCATGTGGAAACCATATGTATTTCCACATCACCCTGCTTATGTCATTAAGATGACTCGACATCCATGTCATCATTACCTTCCACATCATCCTTAAATGCTACATCATCATCTTTGAGCTTGTCACAAGCTTCCTCATGTCATTTTACTACCATTTGGATCTTCCACCCCATCATCCTTAACATCAGTGCCACATGGCACTACCATATCATCACCTTGCTTCCATGTTAAACTCCACTACAACATCACCATTTTAGGCCAACCACAAATTTCCACATGTCATTTTTCTTCCACGTCATCAACCTTTTCCATTCTTGTGCTACCATATCATCATTGTATGTGATGATATTTTCCTCTAGTATGGCATGTGTCATTGCCATTTGGCCAACCATATTGTGCCACCCATACGTCCACTAGATTTGTTCCACCTGCCAACACTTTGGTTTAAATAAAAGCATGTGGAATATATGGGGGGGCATTAAATGGCATGCATCTATGCACACAATCCACCATACATTGTCCTTCTCATCATTAGATGAGTTAAAAGGTGCGCAATGTTTAACTGCGTTAAATAATGCACATGATCGTGCACGAGAACCCGTTGATTGATGCCAATGTTTGGAACCTCCCTTAGAATGCACAATCTTTAACAAATTCGGTGGTTTTCAAATAAATTTTGTGTTTTTGTTCCTCTTTATAGGTTCCAACTTTGAATGATGATAACTTTTGATATAGGAGGCTTTTTTCCAAGTATGATATACCGTTAGAAAGGCCTCAGAGAAATCTATCCAACCATTCCATCGTCTAGGCATTGTGGCTTTGAAAAATCTCAATAAAATCCAAAGCATTTGGCCTTATGTGATGTAGGCATGGAAGGCACTTTCTTACTTGGATTCATGGATGATATTGTTTCTTATTTAGACATCCCCTTTGACATCAATGAAAACACTATGTCCAACACATGTGTCTCATTGTTCCTCAGAAGTTGCATTAGTTTTTAACCCTGTACAAAAATTAACTGCAAACAAATTCTTAAAAACAAAAAATAAACAATGGAAAGAGAATAAAACATAAAACATATATACACAAATATTTTCCCCTCAATCCCAAAATCGGGACTACCAGATTGATTTTCCATTATATTCCTTTCAATATATATACATGTCGAATAATCCATAAACCTCAATCAATTAACCCTAGATTAAAACATAATCGTAGTTCCCTTGACCAGATCTACAAAATACCATGGGTAGAAAACCATCATTCCCAAAAACATGAGTGAAATCTATGCACAAAACCATAGGTAGGTCCGCCCACCTAATATAGGGTCCCAAAAAAAATTCCCACGGCACTACCCCCGGCACAACAAAGGGGGCCCGACTGGCCCCCCCTCTAACCCCTAGCTTCACGGGTGGAGCTAGTCATGGAAAGAATATAAAACATACCCAACATCATTGTTCCTTAGAAGTTGCATTAGCATTTAATGAAGGAGTTAACACCCCCATCGAAGATTACTATTGTATAACTTGCAATCTTTGTTCCTCAATTTGTTTCATAGTGTTATAAGAACATATTTAGGTTTTCAATATATATTATTACACTTCATATGTGTGTGTGTGCGCGCACTTGTGATAAGTAATTATATTGATTTAACTCTTTTATTTTTTATTTTGAATATCAAATACCTATAATATATTATAAATTTAAAATCTTTAAATATATTTTATATATTAGATATTCAATTTATACAAATCCAAATTTAAAAATAAATCTAAATCTTTATAAATGGACAATTATTAAAAAAATCATATATCTTTAATTTTTTTCTCAAAATATAAAAATATAAAATTTACCAATATTAAAGAAATTAAAATTAAATTTTTTAATAAAGTATAAAATATTTAGATTTAGTAAATGTAAAGTCTAAAATAATAAAGAGAAAATTTACAAAATAATAGTAATATAAATCTCAAAATATTAAAAAATTACATTATGTACATGCAACAATTGTGTTCATGCAGTGATCAATAGAGATTCTTTTGACTTAAAGAAAAATAGCCCAAAACAAGGTGTTACAAATTTAACATTTATTTATGTTCTTTTAGATCTCTATCTATCTCCTTGGAGAAGGGTCATGAGAACTAATTGTAAATTGGCATTGTCAATCAATGCCAACCTCTTACCAAGATTAGAAGATTCAAATTTATTTTCCTTTTATTCCTTAGATTGGAGCTTTATTGATAGCCATTTCTCATGAAGAGATACCATTATTTGTTTCTTCCTATTGGACCTTTAAGAACATGTTTAATTCTTCATTCTACTCTTCTACTACATCATTACTATGGTTTTCTACCTTTATGGATAGGTAAATATACTACTAACTAATCATATAAATTGTTGACATTAGGGGCTCATTTGGCTTCTAGCTTTTACATTTTAGGTGTCAATGTTGTTTCATCTTTAGATATACTCTTGTTTAAGGATGATAGCCTTGAAGGTGGCCTTGGTGACAACCATAATGAAGGGATCAAATTTGAGAACTATGGAATCATAAACAAACTTATTGCTCCCAAAACAAGAGTCCCTCCTCAAGAACTCTCTTAATCATCATAATAACTAATGTGTAATTTAAAAAGAAAAAAATCCCCACTTAATAATCACTTAATTTATATAATTACACTAGTTAATTATAAAATTATTATCTTATCCATGAGAATGCTTTAAAATATTAACCATCACTTAATTCATATAATTAAACTAATTAAATAGTAAGATTAATATTTTATTTATAACAAAACAATTCCATTGAAACATTCTCTAAAGGGTATTTCAATGTCCATATGGTACTAAAATATGGAAATAATTAAACATGCATAGGAAAAAAATAAAATAGGATAAATTTAATGAATCATTAGAGGAAAAAGGCATTACGATGGACAATATTAGTGTTTTTTTTCTACATTATGGGGCAATACAAATTTGTTAACCTATAATGACCTTACATCACTGCTTTTATCCTTCTTTCTACCCAACATTAACCAGATGCTTGAAGGATATATAGCATCGTCATGTTTCTATGACCCATTCACTTGTCTCACATTATTTTTATTTTTTTCTACATTATGGGGCATTACATATTTGTTAATGCCCACGGTAATGGCATTACTTCATTACATATTTTATGTTTTTTTACATTATGGGGCATTACATATTTACGTTGTAAGGTGTTTTCCTTTGAAAACAATTCTCTCCATTATTATTGTGTACCAATGTAGACCATTAGATGAAATGTTAGAAGACTGAAAAGTTTTAAGCTATCATATTAATAATTAATAATTATGAGAAAACTAATAATTAAAACAGTTAATAAGCATATTTAAAAATAATAATATAACTACTCATGGTTGAACGTTTCTTGATGCCATTAAGTTTTGTCACATCTTCCATAGTTATCCTCCTCTTCAACATATCTGTGACCATTAAGTTTTGTGACATCTTCCACAGTTATTCTCCTCTTCAACATATTTGTGATTGCATTAAAATCCAAATCTAGATTTGTTTTATAAAACATCACGGACTGAGAATTCACAATGGGAAACCAAATCAAGTCGATATTGGAGAGGAACATGGTATGATTCTCGGTGGTGATGGCGAGAACTACTGTTGAAGCACCCAGAATATTTATTTTTTCTTGGGCTTCGGCCATGATCGCAGCATGGTTATAGGTGTGCCTAACGCTGACAAAAATTCCCAGAGAAAACATATATCTGAATAGAGATGAAGCTATGATCAAAGCGGTAACATTAATCTCCACTTATAACTGCCAAATGAAATAATCTGCATGCATATGTGGGCATCAGGGGTCTTCCTCCTATTTCCAGTAGCATTAATCTCCACTTATAACTGCTAAATGCGATAATCTGCATGAATATGTGGGCATCAGGGGGCTTCCTCCTATTTCAATAATGCCTAATTTACCTGAACTTGTCATCAAAAAATCTAACCGACATAATCCCCAAGTGTTTCCAGAAGCTTAGAGAGTTGTGTCAGCTAGATTTGCATATGAGTAAGCTTAGCAGTCCCGTTGACAATGGCCTTTTCTTGTTGCAGCCTACGGAATTATTAGCTTCACTCTCTTAAAAACAATTATGAATCCAAATCTGACTAAGGAGTTTAGTTAGCAGGAGAGATTTTCTCCAACTAGTTCTCCTAATTAGTGTGTAAAAGTTAAGAAGTTGTCTCAACCAAGTGAGTCTACCAAGTTCTAAGATAGCCTCACTATCTTAAGATCACTTGCTCATGTATTTAAATGTATTATTAAATTATTTGAATAAGAGACAATTACATGAACATGAGAGACCACATAATGGCTTTCTGCCTTTTCCGCCAGTTTTTGTTCTGTGTGTTAATTTGTTGTGAATGTGTTTAATATGGTTGAGTGATTTTCCTTCATGTGGTATCAGAGGTACTTGAGACCTATGTGAGGCTGTATACCCATATTGACTGCCTGAGAGCTACATGAGGTTGCGTACTTGTATTGGTGTGAGAACTTGTATTGGTGTGAGAACCATGTGAGATCTATTGCTAGGGAGGAGGCTACATTCAAAGCCATCAACCGGAGCCTGCAATTGTGGAGGTTTTGGCTATAATGGTCGAGGTGACATTTAAATAGGAGAGCCCTTTGGATGGTAAAAGAGAATAGAAAAATTCTATCGGGGTTGTTAAACGCTGATAATGAGATAGAGAATTGTAATTCCATTTCTTTTGATTTACTTCCCAAGGATTTCAGCACCACAGGTATTCTAAATTATAACTTCTCAGTTCTGCAACTTAATTTTTTTCCCTTTTCTTCCAAAAATTGTTGCCTATATGAAACTGTCGTTCTTACTAGTTGTTTCAACATTAGTGAAGTTGTTAGTTGCCCAAGGTCTTTTTATTGAAAGCAAAAGGCAGCCTTATGCAATAACTACCGAGAGACTCCATGTGGAAGTCAGTCTTTTAACACTAGTGTCATTCAGTGAGTAAGTAGGGTTGATGTAAGTATTCGCAAAGATGTGGTTTAATGGTTAGATGGGGTGTATACTTGAAAACTTCTCTAAATAAGATTTCTTCGGTTGAAAAAAATAAGATTTTAAGTATGGCGGATTACGCAGTGCATTATATTAGATATCATTTTGGGATTCAACTGCGTTAAGTAAGTCATTCAAACGTATGACCATTTCCACGAGATGTAGTCGTAACTGAAATGGTGATACGACTACATCTCGTGGAAATGGTCATACGTTTGAATGACTTACTTAACGCAGTTGAATCCCAAAATGATATCTAAAATAAGATTTCTAAAAGTTAATGCAAAGGTATTTAGTGAGTCTTCTTGTAAATGTGTTAGAAAACCTGCACAGATGAATCTAGCTAGTAAAGGTTGAACACACAGCTTTGCAGAGCAAAAACATTAAAAGAAAACTGAAAGAAGAAAAGAATGATTCATTGGAAAATATGTTACAATGCTCATTATATAGCATTACTGGGTGAAGATCCCAAGGTAATGAACTATAGTGGGTGAAGATCCCAAGGTAATGAACTATAGTGGTGATCAATGAGAAGACTCAACACCTACAACAAGTTCCCGAGATAACTAGTCAGTTGCGGAGTTAAAGAAGGAGCAAATCAAGGAGTAAGTCATGCAAAAGGAATCTTGCATGCAATCCCATGCTCTAACTAAGAGTCCGCATG